>VYZT01040783.1:0-42841 GCA_013400735.1 Pomatostomus ruficeps
AACCGTTCACCGACTGCATCCTATGGACACCGCAATTCCCACATACAGCGTTTGCTTCTCTACTGTCTTGCACCTGAAGTACATTCATTTTTCACTCTTTTGCACACTTAGGGCCTTATCCTCATATAATTTTTAAATGTGTCACTCTATTGAGTTCCACAGAATGAATTAGAAGCAACATAAAGCAGTAGGAAAATAAAAGGTGTCTCCCTGTGCAGAAACACCTTATTATCTCACAATATTGACTCTGCATAAATATACGGACAATTTAAGTGGACATACCAGTTTGAAGAAAGTATCTTTTTGCATTGTTTACAGGATCATCAGTATCTCCGGGTGTGAAAAATAATTTCACAGCTTTCACCTTAAAAGAACATTTTTTTTTTCAGTAAAATATAACTATTTGTCAACTAAACAGACAATCAATCATGCATCCAATTCTGTCTTAACATATTCTGCAAACTCTCAAAATTACATCAGTTCTTTAGGGTCAAAGTAAAATTCTCCCTTTCACAGACGACCCCATGAACCACAGAACAATGTGTTGTGTCCCTTCCCAGACTAAAAAGAGGTTTTAGTCACCCAAAAAACGCATGACAGTTTTCACAGCTCTATGAAAAACCAATCATTCTTCTTAGTCATCCAGTTCAAACTTCTCCACTTGAAACTGACATCATTCTGTCCTGAACAGGAAGGTACCCTCCTTCCATCCTGCATGTTTCTTGCAAAATTAGACTGAACATTTTCCACAGTCTCAGAGGGATAACCTTTTTTTTCTTTTAATACTGATCTGTATTAGGTTAGATGCCACTGTGACAAGGAAAATTCTACTGTAATCTCTGCTACTTGCAACATCAGAGGAGTTGCTCAATCTGCTAGAACTTCTACCAACCTGTGACACCTGGCTCTTGTCCTCCTCTGTATTGGACTGTGCAAGCACATACTGACACATTTTTAATATAAATAATAGTTCTATGTCCAACTGCTATCTGATGTCAGATAGAGTAACATTTATGGGCTGTCCTCAAATCTTGATTCTTGTATTTGAAAGATAAGTTTTCCTAACTTTTCTCAGAATCAAAACAAGATTAGAAGCAAAGGATACCTCAGGTATCCTCTTGACTTTGTAGTGTCTGATTAGTCTTTTCACTTGTGCCAAATACTATACCACGTACACTGAAAAGTACATCACTCTTACCTTACAAATTATTACTTAATAATTTCAGAACTGAGAGTTTGGGAAAGTCGTCAAGGAATAAGGGAAAGGTGCAATCTCTTCTATATAGCAGATAAATTACCACAGTATTGAAAAAGCAAATCCTTTCTTATGAACTTATGTGACATTTTTAAGCAGTAAACAGACCCCCAGCACCATAAAGAAGCTACAGTTCAGAGGCCATGAGGATCATGAATAAACACTGTATGAACCCTGCTTCATTTCAGTGTTCAAACTCTGTATGGAATGCAACCACTTTCCTGCCAAGCGGCATCATGACAGTCCCAATCACATTCCAGTCACAGACAGGACTATCACACCAGAACTATGTAAGGCTTCACTTGCTATTTAAAAAAGGGTTTTGGTTTCAGTATGAATATCTTCATACTTAGGTTGTTATCAAAACTGATTTAGCAATTGCTTCCAGCACAGAGATAGGTTTATCTCACAAATGAATTTGTTTACTGAGAAGGTGAACTCCAGTGCAAGATATTGCAACAATAATATGAAATTCTCTTGACAGTAAGTACTCAAATTACAAAATGGAAATACCATTTTTTCATTCAGTAAAGCCAATCCTATTTGATCTGTCTGAACAATTTGTCCTTGTCCAAAACGTTGAGGTCCGTAGTAATTTACAAAACCTTTTGTCTAGAAGGAGAAAGAGTAAATATGTTACAGGCATTGAAGTACTGGGTATGATTAATAAGACCAGGCATACAACACACATACATCTATATTTACATCCAAAATGCATGAAACTAGGACTTTTTAATCGGAAGTAACATGGAACAAAAGCATAACTTGTAATTCATTACAATATTTTGGCACTTAAGTTAGAAACATCTAAAAAGACTATCAAGCTCTACCATTGTCTTCACATTATTAAAAAGAACCCAGGTAAATGAAACAAAATTATTTCTATATAGTTAATTATTATAAATACAACTACAGGTCAAGTCAAAGTAATTAAGCTTTTTAAATATGTCAGATTATGAAATCTCTTCTCAAGCAACTGCAGCACAGGTAATGAACAGTAACCACTGTTGGACATCTTTTCTTAAAAACACTGATCTTTTTCACATGAGATACTTTATATTATTATTGCAATATAAAGGTCAAGAGTGAGCACTTCCGCTTACTGACATTTTAAATCTCCTGATGAGTTCTAGGTCACATGTGACAAATAAAATCACAGTCATGTGACCCAAGGAGAGCACCCTTTTCTAGACAATTTTAAGTATACATGGAGTAGACAAACAAAAAACATAAATTTATTTTGCAAATGGTTATTCAGTTCAAATTTTATAATCTTGCTTTGGACATCTATAGGTCTCATACACAATTTTGCTTTCACAGAAGATGAAAAATCCATAGTTTGCATTAATACATATCCTGTTTTGTCACTCATCTTCTGACCAGTAAGGTAAATCTAATAAAGCAAGACACACAATCATAGGAAATTGTGTTCATTTTCCAAACAGCAAAACAAAACAAATCAGATGGAGCAGAAAGCATTATAGTGCCAGCTGAATGATTTTCTAAATAATAAAATTAATTTCCAAAATACAAATAATGTATTTTGCTTTTGCACACTGGGTAGTTTTCATTCAAGATTTTATACCTGGATTAATCTTCTTAAAGCAATTTATATTGTAGTTATTACTTAGAAAGATAGGGCAAGAAAATCAATACTGCAAAAAAATCTACAGTTTTTCCCTTCCATTATTTGCTTTTATTTTTCTTAGTGTTTCAAGAATGTCTGATGATGGGAGTTTTCTTCAGGGACTAAGGATAACAGAATCAAAATCCACTTCATTTCAGGGGAATCTTCTTTCTTGGATATGGATATTCCACATATGTTCATACCATTGAAGTTTTTCATCCAAGACAACCATGCATGTTCTTCACAGGACCAAAAAAGGCAACCAGTTGCCATGTGCACTGAGCATATGTATGTATATGCACGTATTACATACACATTATGTAGATGTGTAAGTACATTGTTTCCCCCTTCACCTGCCACAGTGAGACCCATCACTTTGGCTGACTTCGGGTCTGTGCAGCAATGGCTCCCATATCCACCACGCTCAATCATTACTGAATTCCCCTTGTCTTTTGCTGCACCACTCTGGGGTCTCCAGTCTGTAACACAGAATCAATTCACTTGTGGTCCCTTCTTGGAAGGCACTTTTACTCCTGATTCCTTAAGTAATGCAGGAAAGACATGAAACTGCAAAAAGCACCAAACTTGGGAAACATTGCCATTATTCTGTTATTACAAGAATTTTCCTTAAAAGCACTTTTTATAACAGCAAAGAATTAAAACTCTGTTCATTATCAGCAACCATGAGTCTTTCTTACCTCAACATTTTCCATTGCTTCGGATATTCTCTCCTTCAAATCTGCAGAAGAGTCATGACTGTGGAGTTGGACATCTCTCACAACTATGTCAAAGTGATTGCCCTTCAGCTGACCAAGTCTGAGGTGCTGGTATGCTGAACGGATGTTGTATATTCTCATGCCCTTTTTTTCCATTTTGTTTCCAATTTCTTTCAGCCTGAATAAATAATTGGGAGAAATTATGAACCATCCTCTACTAAAGCTATACAACTTCTACTGAATGTGTTTTTCACTTTTCCACTAATATTAGAAACACTTAAAAAATAAAATGGGATGTAAAACAACTATTATGAGAAAACCAAATCAAATGCAGAGATAGAAGTCTTAAAATTTAGTTATAATCCAGAAATACTTTTTAAATGTTTGCATCATTGGCATTTATATGATATTCACAGATGCTGGAATGAAGCAATTCATCAGACTTTCTCAAAGTAAATGCACTGAATTTTTAGTTTTTTTAATTGAAAAAGTAGTAATTTTTTTTATTCTCCACTCCTCAAAACCTGTTTTTCATTAAAGAGAAAGGAAAAGAAAGGTAATGTGCTCTAGCAGACTCCAAAACCCAATTGCTCTTTCTCAGTCAGCCTTAACAAAACAAACTCAGTGCACTGATTCTCTGGGTGTGCTTGCACATGTTTGTAACTGGAAACACAGCTGACAGTTCATATATTTGCCCTTTGAAACACCCACTCAATCTCTTTGTTCTTATCTGTAAATAAGAGTCATTCAAATCAAAGGAAACTTTCAGCAAAAGAGCTTAAATTCTAAGCAATATTTTAATAACTTTATAAACTGTTTATTTATAAAAAGTATTTATTTCTCCTGCTGTGTGGATGCATTTACCTATTTTTCTTCATCATTTAAACAGTAATGCAAAGTTTTGCTAATTATTTCTTGGACAACCAGCCTTACAGTCCAGTTTGCAGTGGAACTTTGTATTGACTTGAGTGCTAAGATGCATATTCCCTAAAGCCACAAAGGATTAAAGCCATTTCCACTGTGCTCTAGACAGGCAAGGGGAAGACACATCAGTAAGAACATTTCAAGAGATCATACCATGCTGATATTTATTAACACAAAAAACTACATGCTACACTGATTGTACCCAGATTCTAAGTACCTCTCAGGGGTCACCTTCTTCACAACCATAGGTTGCAAAGTGATAGCCTTCTTGTCTTTGATGCCAGTGTAACTGAAGTCTGAAGGAAGAACATCAAGTTCAGCTGCCAACAAGCCAATTGCTTCTAGTGTTTCCAGATTTTCTTTCTGAAGGGTGAAAGCTGAAACAATCATCTCAGAATTATTAGGAACTTGCCTTTATGTTTCAGTGTTCTGTCATGATAGATGTGCAGGTTCTTTCCCTCAAAGCATGGAAACTGCAAAGAAACTGTCCTCCTACCCCACAAAACTGAAGTAAATGGGACTTTTACAGCACAGAAGGAAAAAAATAAACACAGTACACAAAAGTCAGAACAACCAAAAAACCCTGATGCCTTTAAAAACAGTACCTCATAAAATGCAATACAATTCAACAAACACGCATTGATGTATTGCAGGAAACATTCCGTGAATCAGAAACTGCTTTAAAGAATGAGATCATAAGTCAAATTTGACCTTATTAACTTGTTCAGTATCTAGATGCACCTCTGAAAATCCCACAACTACTTTCAAGGGAAAGCTATCACACTGGGAATGCCAGAGTTAGTTAGTGGCTACAATCAAAAGAACTGTAACCATTACCACTGAGCAGTTTATGTCAAATCGCTGCAGTAACTTGATTCATCCCTTTCTTTCTCCAGGGATTGGAGAATTGATAATGCATTGATAATGATTTATTTCAACATAAACAATGGGTCGACCAGGCCCATGTGTCATAAAAAATGAACCTGAGTTTCAGTCTTTCTACAGAACACTAAAATACCTGCCACCTTCACTAAAAATGTAGTATTTACCTGTATAAACATCTTGCTTCTCCTGAAAATCACCAGCAGACCTCTTTCTGGACCAGCTTTTCTCTCGAAACCGCACCATTATTGACATATTTGGCTGATCACTGACATCTGTCACAGTGAAGGATTTTGTTTCTAAAAGCTTTCCAAATTTTCTATTGATAAAGTGGTGAACTATTTTTCTGTGCTCTTTGTTTCCATCAGGCTCAAAGGAAAACGTAGAATTTTCTAGCTTTGCATCTAAAAATTTAAAGAAATCACTTGTTTCCTTTTCAGTCACTAGTTGACAAAGTTCTCTGTAATCAGGATTTCCTTTTACAATCATTTCATTGTCTTTTGTAACAGTAACTAGAAAGGGGAATTTCTGCCTAACAGCGCTGTGTAAATCAGCTCGAATTTTCTTGTCCAGCCTAGGTCCTAGCGAGAACTGCCTAGTGCCAGCATCCGCACTGTTTTCCGAGGCCCACGCATCCTTCAAATCACAGGCAAATTTGCTGAGCAGTTCGCTCACGGGCTTGCCGAGTAAGGACTCCAATACAGGGGCTTTCCCGGGGCCGGACTGCAGTTCGGGGCGTCCCTCAGGCTCACTTTTGCCAAGGGATGCAGAACAGCCGCCTCCCGCCCGGCCTGGGCCGCGCCCCGGGGGCCCGGGCGCAGCATCCTGGGGGCACCCGGGGGCACCGGGGCCGGGGGGTTCCGTCCTCCGCTTTTTGTGCTGCCGCGGGCACGGACTGCTCTGTCCCGGCGGCTCTTCGCTGGTCTTCTGGAGCGATTCCGCCCGGGTGTCCCTAAGGAAGGGTTGGGGCACCTCGAGCTCTGTCACCACGAAGTCTCCCGGAGAGTTTTTGATAGTGCCACGGAAGCCGGCGTGCTCCGACAGGTAACTGAAGGAGGGCAGCATGGCTGCGGCCTTCCCTGCGCCCGGCCGCACCCGCCGCACCTGCAACGGGCGGAGAGGAAAATGGGAGACGGGCGGAATAGCATCAACTACTACAGAAAAGGCTGCTGAAAGGCTGGGGGGTGCGTGCTGGCTGGCGGGTAGGAATGCGGGCAGGGATGCGGGCAGGGAAACGTTGTTCCCGCGCGCCCCCGGAAGCCGCCGCCAGGGGGCACCACAACCTCCCCCCTCCCAAATGCAAGGGGCCCAAGGACGTTACCAAGTTCCCCAGGCCCGCGGGGGAAGAGAGCGAGGCAGAGAACCCCCCCTCCTCGCGGCCGGACGTGGGGCGTGCCGAGGGCGGGGCCCCTCCCGGGCAGCCTATGGGAGGGCCAGGTGGGAGAGAGCTTCCGCCGTGTCCGGACCGCGCCGGTGATGTCAGCGTCACCGGGCTGGGCCCCGCCCTCTTAAAGGGGAAGCTTTAGGGGCGGAGGGGAAGCGGGGTGCGCGGGCCGGGGTGGGTCGTGCGCGCCGCGCTCAGGGAGCCACGGTGAGGCGTGAGGGGATTCCGGGCGGCCCCGCTGCAGGGTGCAGGGGGCGCCCGCAGCCGGGAGTGCTGGGCGGGAGCTGCGCCGCTGGGGGCGGCCCCAGGGGGCGGCTGTCGGAGCCGGGGGAGCAGGGGTGACTGTGGCGCCTCGCTGGGCGGCCCCGGCGGGCCGGCGAACTGCATAGGTAACGCTGTGTCCCTCCAGGAGCGGAGCATGGGCGAGCCCATGACGGATTCCACGTACGTCCGCTGCCTGAGCTATGGGCTCGTGAAGCGGCTGGCAGAGTTCATCGACCCGCAAGAAGGATGGAAGAAACTTGCGGTGGATATAACCAACCCGTCCGGTGGAAGCAGATACAGCCAAGAGCATATAAGGTCCTATATAAAAGTCCCGTAACGTAAACTCGGGCATTGCCCTGCCAGCATAAATATCTTGTCAATCCCGTTTTCCATCCCATTACTGTAACTTGCTGCAGTTCGTGTGCCTGTGGGCACTTGAGTCTTACAGTCCCGTTTCCTTAGGGAACTCAAGGTAATTACTCCTAATTGTTCTGCAGCTCAGTTTTTAGGCAAGTCCCAGAAAATTGACTAGGGAAGTTAGGATTAATTAACGCTACAGACATAGATATTTTTAGCAATACAGCACTGGCTGTATATCTTTCTGTACCCTAAAGACTAGTAGACATTAACCTTCCTGTGCCCAAGAGACAGCTGGACTGTAACTCCTAATTCACTGTTTCCAAGAAAATGCCCAACAAATGTGGGGAGCCCGAGGCCTAAAACTAACAAGTTGACTTGAAAGGTAATGCTCACAATATTTTACGAGCACCTCATTGCTTGAAGGACTTGTTGAATCCTTGTTGAAGCTGTTTCAAAGATTATGAAATTTTAGATGCTGTACATATCATCTTGGGTTTCCAGTCTTTTCTAGTAATGTTACTATTAAATCTTTGTCTTTCAATAATAGTATTAAATCAGTCAGAATACTGGATCTCATTTTTTCCTTAATGCCTATCTCAAAATATTCAAAATGGGGTGCGAATGCTAAATGGATGCAAAACAATTACTTTTCCATTTGATTTGGGTCTGACTTGCTCTCTGTCTGACATTCTCTTTTCTGTTAGTCTGAGGTGCCAATATAATATGGATCCTGGACAAACTGCTGAAGCCACGTATATGTGTTTTTCCCATAGTTTTCCCTATATTTTGTATGTTTTTCCCCTGAATTTGAATGTGTATAGGTTTTTTTGACTGCATTTTCATAAGATTTGTGATTTTTGCAGTACGTTCAGAATTTTTTTTCAATGTGGATTTTTTTTAATCATTTGCCTTTAAGCTCTTTCCCTTCATGCTTCTTGAGGTCACTTTTTTTTTTAACGTTGTTCTTAACTTATCTTTTAAGGAGATTTGAGGCATTTGTACAAATGGGAAAGAGCCCCACGTGTGAATTGCTTTATGACTGGGGAACCACAAACTGTACTGTTGGTGATCTTGTGGATCTGCTGATTAGGAATCAATTCCTAGCACCAGCAAACCTTTTGCGTCCAGGTAACTGTTACTCTTGTACATTTTGTACTGTATTCTCAGTTTTCTAAGATGCTAAAGAGCTTCACACTAACTTGAAAATCAGAAAGGATTAGGTTAAAATGACCAAAAGTGGATATATTTTCCACTTTCTATCACTTGTAATAGCAGTTTAAGTAGGAGTTTCAAATTTCAATAAGAGTGCTGGAGTTTACACATGGTGGCAGAATATAAGCCTGTGATACTTACGTGTCTCCTAATTTTCAAAAATACTGGCATTAATATTACTTAGTTTTTTCTGGTTCCTAATGTAGTTAACACTTTTTCTAAATTCCCTTTTCAGAAGCTGTAAGGATGCGACAAGAAGTTACATTACCTCTTTCTTCACAGGAAACCCTGCCTATACATGAGAAACACCTACCTGTACAGGAAAAAGAAGAGGCATCTGTAAAGCCTGTTTTAGCTCAGAATACTGAGAAGCAACATTCAGATCCTTCCTACTTAAGTGAAGAAAACAGCAGCTCACAGTCCAGTAATGCAGGTAGACACTTAACTTTGGTAGAATTCAGTGCTATTTTTTTGCTGATGTGTCCTTCACCCCTTGTGAAGTAAATGAGAGCGGTGTATGAGAGTGATGACTATTCCTATCATGGAGCACCTGTGGGATATAGCATCTTGCGTCTTGCCAGTAAGCCACCTACTTTGAGGGAAAATTTAACTGTTAATTAAATTACAATTTCTTTTGTGTCACACATAATCCTGTTGCCCTTTTCCAATACTTATTTTATAGACCGTTCAGCATCTTATGCTTTAAAACTAGATTTTGTATGTCAGAAATTACTAAAAATGCTGGAGAAAAGATGACTAAAGAAGGCATTTTAGGAAAGTGTATGGTTGGTCTGTTCCTTCCTAAGGGTCTGCTTTTGGGTTGCTGCCAGAAACATGATGTAACCTTGGTATATTTTTTATATATAAGGCAGTGTGGCTCTCTCTGTGATCTGCTACACGTTTAATTTCTACTACCTGTGTTATGAGTATGAATAAAAAATACAGTCAGATGTGTACTACAGTGCTAGTTGTGAAGAGAATTATGGCACTTCTCAGGCAGGCCTGCTAGGCCGAGGGCCCGAAGGAGAGCCACACAAGAACACACACAGACGCAGCAGGAGAGAGAGTAGGAAGAAGAGAGAGGGCAGAGCCCTCCGACTTTATTTATATGTTTTCACACATCACCGTGGATTGGAGGTAGAAATCACCACCTCCTATAATCCACTTGGTCAAAGTATTTGTCAATCATATTTCTCCATCCGGTATACCGGAATTCGTAAACACAGATACAATTTAGGAAAACATAGATAATAAAGAAAAAACAAGTCATGGCCATAAAAAAAAGTCTAACAAGAAAACACTGAACACTGCAAAGTCACAGCAACAGAGAATTATGCATAGTTAATTATATATGTTTATCTGCCTTCCTTTTATTTTTCTGGTATCTTCATCACAGAGCAGGAAGTAGGGCTCCATTATGTCAGGTTTTGTGCAGTAGCACGTTTTTGTTTTTAGAGGATCAAAGCAGAGAACCTTGTTTCTTAAGTGAAAACATAGCTTTGTGCTAAATGTCAATGTCTTTCAGATTTCCAGAATTTTTTGTTTCATGACTTGGAAAGCATTACAAATAATTTTGATGCCCGACCAGAATCAGCCGGAGGTAATAAACTGGGAGAAGGTGGCTTTGGCGTTGTGTTCAAAGGCTACATCAATGGCAGAAATGTGGCTGTCAAGAAGCTCATTGCTGTGAGTTGTCCTGGAAATTTTTGTTTTAATGACTGTGTACTTTTTAGTATAGACTTGTTTTTTTTGTTTATTGTGGAAAGTGTTGAATGATACATTTCAAAAAGTGCTGTCACCATGTTACACATTAGTTTGGTTGAGAAACTTACCCTTAGTCCCATCAGTGGTGTGGGTCAGCACAGTCACAAGAGCTAATTCTTGTCTTCTCTGTAGCTCTCCTTTGAGGGGCTCAGTCAAGTTTTTGGGAAGAGCAGAATGCGCCCCCTGTTGTTTTCCCCCCACCCTCAAAAAGTGGCAGAAGAGAAGAGGCCTAAGGAGGTTTCCATTTCAGATTAAGATGGCTAATATTCACAAGCTAAATAGGTATTGTCGCAGAATTTTAGTCTTCATAACCATTGGTTTGTGTGAATAATGAATTTTCTAATGAGGAAGTGCTGTTAGGGAGTAACTGCAGTGCATAGAGTAAGTTGGTGACTGCTGAAACTAGATCCATTCGTCCAGTTATACAGTATTCCAAGGAATTAAAAGTCATGGTCTGATACTTTATTTTTAAACTGAGTAGAAAGCATATTGTAAACAGTTAACTAAGAAGGGCTTACAATTCCTTTTTTTTAATGAACAACTGTACATTTAATTATGACAAATGATGTTAATGTCAAATACTTCTTTTTATAGATGGTGGATGTTAGTGTTCAGGACTTGAAACAGCAGTTTGAGCAAGAAATAAACATAATGGCAAAGTGAGTACATCATTATACAATTCTTGTCTTTCTAACATAACGATTTTCTTGTCAACTGAAAATGTTTCTGATACAGCACAATCACATTTTGTTTGTTTTAAAGCATCACCACACAAACCCGGCTTTGTGCAGTAGAGCTGAAAAGTAATTGGGAATCAAGTTCCCTCTGCCTTGTATTTTCCTCAGATGTTGAGAGTCTTTCAGAGCACATAGGATTTTTTNNNNGGGGGTTTTCCGCACACACAGGGTTTTTTTTTTTTTTTTTTTGCTATAGGTGTCAGCATGAAAATTTAGTAGAATTACTCGGTTTCTCAAGTGATGGTGCTCAGCCATGTCTGGTGTATGAATACATGCCCAACGGTTCATTGCTGGACAGGCTTGCTTGTCTGGTAAGTGAAATCTTTTCTAGCTTCCAACTGCCTTACTTTGCTAAAGTATAGAAATCTGTGGAGTGTCTTTCAAATGGAACTGAACTGTGATGGCCAAATGATGTTTTACTACTTTTTTCTTGTGTTCTGGAAAAAAATATAAAAAGTATTCTTCGAATAAGATTGTATACAAATGTTTTAGGTAGATTAAAGTCAAATGAGGCTGACAGTACAATGCCATGTACCAGCATGTGAAGTGTCACAGCAGTTTGGACTGACTATGCCTGTGTGAGGCAGTGCAGAGGATGCTGCAGTCTTGTTCCCAGTTCTGATGTTGGTATGTTCTCTGCTAGTTCCTGAGGTTCTGCATTTTGAAATCGCCCTTTTTTCATCGTCCTTGTAATAGTGGTTATAATGCAATGTTCCTAGTCTGCTTATTTCTTTCTGAAGTACCTAAGTAAATGTGAATTTCATTAAAAAAAAATATTATTTTGTGTAAGTGCTTCTGGTTTGATCAAATAGCATAACTTCTAGCCGTGGCCTTAAATAAATAATAAGTTGCTTTGGTTTGGTGAGGCAACTCGCTGTATCAAGGACACAGTCCAATAGTAAGGCAGACTTAAGGTAGCAGATTAGTGTCTGTGTTAATTTATTGAAGGAGTTCAAAAAATCTGCTTTATGCCAAGCAAATGCAGCTTCTGAGGTTGTAATCTGATGAACATTTCAAATTGGTGCTACTTCAGCCACCCATGGCCCCAGACCTAAAGACATTGGGCTTGCTTTTTTTCCTGAACTGATCCTCTGGTTGTACTGGTTCACACGCCTATTAATTGGGGAAAGATCTGGATTAGGGAACTGGTCAGGCTGATAAAATAATACTTGGTGAAAAAACTTTAGTTTTCACCTGGAGACATTTCCTTTGTAGGGCTACACAAATACTTCTGCCTCAGTGGGAAAGAAGTGGTGCCATGATGAGAATGAGTTGCAGTGCTTGGGGAAAGGACTAGCTCTGTTTGGTAGCACTACTGTCTCAGTTTAGACTGATTCATTTGCTTGCATACACTGCTACGTGTGCAATTATTTTATTTTTTTATCTGAATCAGTGCAGTAGAGAGACTAAATCTTACCAAAGGACACGGCAAGTTCATCTGTAGAAATGAGCAGTGCTTAACAAGGATGTATATGAAAATGTTCATCCATGTAAGTTTGGCCATTACATCAAGTGAACTTAAAAGACTGGTGATAATTGAAAGCTAAAGGAGAAATTTCCTTCCTTTTGCAAGGAAGAGACAAATTCATTATATAAATCAAGAAATCTAAATCAGAATCTATAAATCAAAAAGCATCTTTTTCTAATAAGATCAGATAGATAAGTAATGTACTTGAATATGTATTCTTTCTGATAACTTCATTTTGTGGCTTCACTGGATGTGTTTGATGCACAGACTCTTGCTTGTGTCATCTTTGTGACTGGATGTTGAGCAGGCGAGGGAAGTGGTAGAATAGTGAGATGCTGTTATCCCCTTCCCTTGGCAACTGACAAGATTTAAAAGTTTTGAAATGGTGATGTCCTTATTTCTAAGGTTTAGTTAGTAGCATGAATAAAGCTAAACTCTGGAGAAATCCAAAATCTCTGGAAGATTGACTTTTCATTGTTAGTAAAAACTGTGGATTGCTTTGAATTACTTGCTTCATGTTGAAAGCTCCAGTATTGGTGCCAGTACAAAGTGGGAGGTGTGGTAGATACAGGTAGGTCTTTGCAGAGCAGCTGGCCTCGTAGGGTCAGAGTCCAACATTAACCAAGAACATTTTTTGTAACTGGCAACCTAATCTAAGGCAAAATGCAGGGAAAGAATGCAGTGTGACAAATGCATGTATTTCTGCCCAAGTCAATTAGGAAATCTATGCTGGCAGTATTTTTAATGATCCACATGAAAACAACAAAACATAACAAGAAGTCACTTTTGGGTTGTGGGGTTTTTGTATGTTTGGTTTGGTTTATGTGAGTGTATATATATATTTCGTATTTTTACTTGCCTTTCTCTCTTCTTAATCAAGGATGACACTCCACCAATTCCTTGGAATATAAGATGTAAAATTGTTCAAGGTACAGCAAATGGCATCAACTTTTTGCATGAAAATAATCATATTCACAGAGATATTAAAAGGTAAAAGCTGCAGATTATTGCTGACTGTATTTTCATTTTTTCATTTCTCCTTTTTTCTTTTTCCTCTTTCCCCTGTTAAAGTAATTTTAGAGAGAACAAACTGCAGAAAGCATTGCTTCAGTCAAGGGGACAATCTTCTGCAAGTA
Source organism: Pomatostomus ruficeps (assembly GCA_013400735.1). Lineage (NCBI taxonomy): Eukaryota > Metazoa > Chordata > Aves > Passeriformes > Timaliidae > Pomatostomus > Pomatostomus ruficeps. Next base: position 13,730 of record VYZT01040783.1, read on the forward strand.
ACATCCATCACTACAGTCTTATCTGTGCCACAAGGTCATGACCAGTACAGACTTCTAAAGATAATTACAGGGCTAGAACCATAGAATTGCTTAGGGTGGAAAAGAAGATCATCAAGTCCAACCATTAACCCAGCACTGCTATGTCCACCACTAAACTATGTCCCCAGGTGCCACATCTACATGTCTTTTAAATATCTCCAGGGCTGGTGACTCCACCACTTTCTTGGGCAGCCTCTTTCACTGCTTCACCATCCTTTTGGTGAAGAAGTTTTTCCTAACACCTAATTTAAACCTCCTGTGGCACAACTTGAGGCCATTTCCTCTTGTCCTATTGCTTGCCACTTGGGAGAAGAGACTGACCCCCCACCTGGCTCCAGCCTCCTGTCAGGCAGTTGTAGAGACTGATAAGGTCTCCCCGAGCCTTCTTTTCTGCTAGCTCCCTCCGCCGCCAGACAGCTTTCCAGCCGTGAGATTTTGCACTGGAATTGTAATTTGTGTTATAAATCTAATACGTAAATTTACTTTGTATCATAACATGTTACTTTCAAATAGTTGAGTGCCGTGAGAACGCACAAAGTTCTGTTCTTTCACAACTGTTTCTAATGAAGAAGCTGCTGTTGAAGAACAATTAATTTTTAAATAGGGAATTTTTCAGATGAAAACACACCTTTTTTTTTTTTTCCCCCTTTTCCTAGAACACTTCTTCAGAGTGTCTCCTTTGATTTATTCCTATTTTTTTATGAGTACAGTAAAATTACTTCAGTCAGGTTCATGAAGTTCAGGGTTCTTCAATGCTAATGAATGTTCACTGTTTGTTACACCAGAGGTTTTTTCTATGGATATCAGAAGTCAGAAAAGGTGAGGGTTTTGTTGTAGAGTTTGGTTTTTTCTGGTGTTTTTGTTGTTGTTTGTTTTCCCATTCTTGCTAAAGTTTATTGTATTGGTTTTTTTAAAAAAGCAGCCCAAATCTTTGAAGAAAAGCCCCAAATGCCTTACTCCTTCTGAGCGTTAAGAAGGAGCAACTGACTTGATGGGGTGTCATGGACGAATGTTTCAATAGCCTTCTGGCTTCTGGCAGCTCTGCTTTTAAGACGCAATTTCAGTTTTGTGACCTTTCAGCTTGTGAGGAACAAGTTTTTGCATCAGCTGCCTCATGTATGTGCTTGCTGCTTTGACAGTTTGTTTCTTCTTTCTTCCCTGCTTAAGCCTCTGGAGAAGTGTAATGACTGGAAGGGATGCACTTTTTTACCTTACACTACCTCTACCCTTCTAACTGCTGTGAGTTGATCATATTAGAGAATTGGGTTTTGGGGGTTTTTTGTTTGGATAACATTTTGCAACTTGTGGTGTGAATAGTTCAATAAATTTGATTGGTACTATTAATAGTGCTGCCACTCCCAAATAAAACTTAGATGAAGAGACATCTGGGAAGATTAACTTCAGTCTTCATTTTTACTGGGACATGTGGAGACCATTCATAAACACACAGGCACTAAAACAGTTTCTCTAGGCTAGAGGGGACATGATGTAATTGGTGTTCTCACAGTTGTTCATAGTTTTTTGGATTGGTTATGGCCAGGAAATAGTTCATTTTTCTTTTAAAGCTTGAAAGTGGCAGTGAAATGTGGATTTGTTATGTTCTTTGTGGTGTATCAAAAAAAAGACCACTCTTTTTGGACTTGACTCAAGTTGATAAGAAGCTGGAATTTATTCTCTTTTTTGGTTTTTTGGTTTTTTTTAAGGAGTTGAGCTTTAAACAGGAGACCAGTTGGTGGGTGATGCCTTGACAAGTGTTTGGCCTTTTGTGGTGGTCATATATGTAGCATTATTTACAGCAGTTCTAACATCAAGTGATTGATCCATTGTAACTTACAGCTGTGTTAATTTTGTTAAGGTTTGGTGAACAAGAAGGGGAAGTTGCAACATGTAACACTAGAAACTTGTATTTCTATCAGGCTGTGTGGCTTTCTTACAGTTCCATTAAGGGGATCAGAAAATGAGGATTACATAAATATTAAATCAAGATATTTTAAAATGGTTTTAAGTGGTACAAGGTTAAAACCCAGTAGATTTCTGCTGTAATTCATCCCACTGAGTATTTTATGAAAGCATTAAGGACTTTTGAGATGAGCCTCATTTGTCAGGGTTGCTTTTTTTTAAGGAAAGTAAAAGCTGGAGGTCAAGTGAAAGCACAGTGCATACATTATTCTAGCGGTAATAAATTTTCTGGTTTTCTTTCAAGACGAGTATTATTACTCATTTGGCACATGGATTTGTCATGGTTAAGTATTAGATAATAGGTATAAAAAACCTGCTTTTGTTAGTTCTGAGCAGAACTTTTGACTATAAGAATTACACTGTCATCCAGTACAAGTTGCTCAGGATTAAGTATTCTCTATTGTCCCTCTTAAAGCCAAACCATAAATGTAACATAATTGGTCTGTTATAAGAAAGTTCTGTATTTGTAAGGTTTGGAGGCAGGGGGGTGTCTAATTTTTTTCCTTGTGTTTTCTTCTTTTGCCTTTTTTTTGTGCCTGCATGTATGCATGCACACACAAGAAAAAACATGGATGGATCTTGCAGTCAGCTCTTCATTTATTTAGAGGAATGAATTTTGAAATGGAGTGATTTCCAACAAAACTAAATTTACATAACTTGTTATATGAATAATGTACAAATATCATAGCTTTCAAGATAGTCAAAATAGCAGTTTGCATTTGGTTACTAAAGAATTATTAGTCTGTCATAAAATCTATTTACTGTACTGTTTGGAAAATTCTCTTCTTTTTTGTTTTTTTTCCGCTCCCTCCCCTCTCCACCAGTGCAAATATCTTATTAACTGATACATATGTGCCCAAAATTTCTGACTTTGGCCTTGCAAGAGCATCTGTAACATTCACACAGACAATTATGACTGAAAGAATTGTTGGAACAGCAGCCTATATGGCACCTGAAGCTCTACGAGGAGAGATAACACCTAAATCTGATATCTTCAGTTTTGGAGTAGTAAGTAGAACGTGGGAAACAGTATATGATTTCTTTTGTAAATAACAAGAGCACACGAAATCAAGAGTATCTGAAATTAAATAATTACTCTGGGCTATAATTTTTCTTTTTCCCAAAAGGTATTCTCCTAAGATAGTGTTTCTAAACTTCGATTGTTTTAAAATCATTCGAATATGTTGATTTGCTATGTGAAAGGCCAGAGTAAAATAATATTCCAAGTTCTAGCTAAATGTAGTTTGACGTAGTGTGGAACATTGTTTCTGCTTACATGGTATTGCACAGAAGTGTAACTCAGGCTGAAAAAGAAGATTCAAGAAAATGGTCCAAAAAGTAGTGTTTTACTATATTCATCCGCAAAAATGCAATGTCCATGTTGGATTTGCCTTAGAGCTGAATACAAAAAAGACATGAGCTTAATATTTGGACGAATAATGAATGTATTCTGAATAAACCCAAGACCCTACTCACGACTGACCACTTCTTTCATAGCATTTAGTTTCACAGGAAGGTAGGCCTGACACTGTATCTGAATAGTTTGGAAGTCCTTCCATCTTGCTGTGAAGGAACACCATGTAGAGCGAGAATAACTTGTGTTGAAATTTGTAAGCCACGCTGCTAATAACAGTTAATGAAAATAAAGATAGGAACAAAATTAATTGTATAGGAAATCTTTGGACAAGCACAGATCCTGGGAGTGTTTGTTGACAGGCTGGAGGTCATGCTCCTTTTTTGCAAGTCATATATATGCTAAGGGTTATTCTGTGCTTCATTTTCTCTTCTGATTTTTCTTCCTCCTAGGTCTTACTAGAAGTAATAACAGGTCTTCCTCCAGTAAATGAAAACCGGGAGCCACAGTTGCTGGTATGTTCTTTATGCTTTCTCCTCCCCTCCCACTGCTCCGGGATCACTTTATATGGAATCATAGTTAACATGATAACAAGTTTTGAGACAATCAAATTAGTCATCAAAATATGTAGTTGTGAAAACAGCTTTTATGTCAATCTTTGTCTTAGAGGTGATGCTGAAACTTTGATCTCTTGGCTTGTAGATTTGTTCAGCCCTCAAGGTCATCATCATCTCATGTGATACTGGAACTCTTTGTTTTGGTACTGCTTATTTTAATACCATTGTACTCTCTTAGCATACTCCCAGATACCCTGATTATTCCTCATTCCTGAAACATTTTGAACTGTTCATCTCAGTTGTTTCTTTATGGTTCTGTATCAATTTACATATTCTTCAACTTCACTAACAATTTGCAAGTACCTTGTGCTTTTAACCTTAGGGAAGTTTGAAATGTAAGGGCTTTTTTAGCAGAGTGAGAGGTGGGTTGAATTTTCTTTACTATTCAGTAAGTAATTCATTCTATTAATTAGGAAACTAATGTCTCAGAGCTCACTCTCTTGAATTAAAAACCTTAAAAGACTCTTCATAATTTAGCATTTCATGTAGCTTAAAATTAAGTTCTGCACTACTTAATCCAAGGTTTTCCTAGAATACTTTTCACATAAAGATTAATTTATTTATTAAGTATGAAATAGCATTGAGGTCTGGATTGATTTTGTTCCATACTGTTTGGAACAGTAATAAATCACTTTCTTCCACAGCTTTAGTAATACCTGTGTATTGTTAATAAATTTTTTTGTCCTTCTTAGCTCTATCTTCTGGACTAGCATAATAATTATTGTGTTGAGCTTGTAAACACCTCGGAGAACTCGGGTTTTTTGAAGTGGGCTTTTTCAGAGATAGGATCTAATAAGGAATATGAAGTGTGATTTGACTGGTACAGTTTATCTTTGTAATGTACTTTTGGGAGCGTAAAGAGAATGGTCAGTGTAAGATCATATGGCATCCTTAGCTTGAAAGGAAAATTTTGAGGTAGTTGAATGTTGGTCAGACTGACCCACAGAGGAAAGCAGAAGATCTGCCTCTACTCATTGCCTCTTATTGATTAATTTATGCTTCCTCAAACAGTATGTGTGATTACAGATAACCCATTTCAAGTGTGTTGGAACTGAGGACTTTTGGACTAAACCAGTCAGATTTAAAATTTGATTTCCGACTAGAAGTTTCCAGTGGATACAGCAGCCACTGAGACTGGAGACAGAGGTTTATTTTACTGACAGACATTTGTTTACAGAAAGAGGCTTTATAAAAGTGATAAAAAAATTATACCAACTTAAGCTTGCATATTTGTGGGTTATTAAGTAAATATAAAATACTATATTGATTGTGCCTCTTCTCTTACAAGAGACAATACTAGAAAACTGAGCCTTGAAGTGGGAGAAGGTTAAAGCTGTATGATACAGCTTAAAGAAATTTGCTTTATGATGTTGTGTTAATTAAATGATATATAATGAAAATTAATAAATTAATAAAATTTTATAGTTCATGTATACTCTCACAAGCTCTGCTCATTGGTACAAATTCTCTTGTAGTTAAATATAAAAGATGAAATTGAGGATGAGGAAGCAACTGTTGAGGATTATGTTGATGAAAAGATGAGTGACTGGGATGTACCTTCAGTTCATAAAATGTATTCAATTGCTGATCGGTGTCTGAATGACAAAAAAACCAGAAGGCCAGACATTAAGATGGTATGTAGTCTTTCAGATAAAAGGCTTATTTTGGGGTGGGGGTGTGTGTGTTTGTTCTCTGTATGTGGTTATAGTATCAGTTAAGTCTATTTCTGTCTGTTCTCTTGCAGGTCCAACAGTATCTTCAAGAGATAAAAACTTGAAAATGTGTTTCTGTAGCGGAGTAGACACCAGTACCAAACTGTTAATTAGTGTTTGTGCAACAGTATCGGCTTCAGTATCAGCTTTTCTGCTTTCCAGAACTTTCTGGACGCATGTAAGCTGTTGGCCCGTCAGCAGCTCTTTCACATATCCTTAGCCACTGGGCCCTTAACAAGAGAAAACTCTTTTTCATATTAACAAATTGCAGTGCTGGTGCATCATCATCACCCACAGCTTTTTGAATGCATTTCCATATTAGAATCTATTTGATTCTTTTTATTTCCAAATATAAAGTATGTCTGATGCAAAGGCATATGACTGTAACAGGGTAGAATGCTTTTTCTGCAAATTGCTTTCTTGATCAGGTGTACTAGACCTTTGTCTACTGAAGACAAAATCATTTAATAGCTATAAATGGTACTTACTGTTGTCCTTTTGGGAAATGACAATCGTATTACCCATTTAAAACAAGCTTCTACTTAATATTTTAGCTTGAGAGTTCACATTAGCATGAATGGTCCGGTAGTGTTAGTGAATGTAGTTAATATCAAAAAGTCTTCTTTGCATTAGTTTTAGTTAAATAAATGCTGCAATGCATTTTCTAGGTTGTTTTTTCCTTTCAAGGATTCCTGAGCAAAATAGTTATCTTGCTGTGCAGATACATTTGCACTTGCAAATGCTTTCTTAGAGTCAACTCTATGATGACAAACCATTTAATTTTTATTCAGATGAAGACTCTTAGCTACTTTGACTATTTTAGGAGAGTCTTGAGTATTTTTAGTATTTTAGGAGAGGATTCCATATGGATTATAAATACAGATGGTTGCTTTTCTTAAAGGAGTCAGAATAATGATGTTAAGACCAATTCTGCATTTTACTTAGTCAAATAATTAAGCTATTTTTAATATATATGTATGTATATGAACTAAATATAAAAATACACTTCCAAAAGTATAACATGGAAAGCGTTTTAAAATAGAAGCACTGACAGATCAAAGCAGACGAAAAATGGAATGAAAGTGACTAGTAAGATTCCAGATACTTTGGACTAAGTATGAACATATTACCATTGTAAGTGAAAGATGCTATTTTCATATAAACTCATTTTGCACCTCATGAACTTTCTTAATAGCTTTGGGATAGGAAAACAGTCTGGCCTACAGTTAAATTTGATATTCTGTGATTATGTGTGACTTCATTCAGGAATATGTATCTCATTGTAGAGAAAGCATGTGATTTCTAATGTCTTGAGATCATTAGATTTCTGGCTAGTAACTCATTTTGCATTGCTTTTCCAAACTGCTAGCTTAATTTAGAAAAAAGGATCTACCTAATGGCTCCTAGCTTTATTAAGTATAAATTGTAAAAAAACCTGCTAAAATAAACATAAACTCTGCATTATTACTTCTTTCTGCTATTAAAACTTTGAGCCTTGGAAATAATCATAATTTTATGTTGTTTGCATTTCTGTTAATAACATTATGGTAACCTCACTGCTTGGAATAAAACTGTATAGCTCTGAACCTGGGCTTGTGGAGAAAAAAAGCTGCTCTAAAGCTAAATTAGAATAAAATCTGCTGAAGCCATTCTTTATTTTTAAGCATCTCCAGCTGTTATGTGAAGGTTTCTTATTAGATCACATTTACTATTCCCTGGAGCTGGAATACATCCACGGTGTTGTCCAGAAGTGTGTTTGCTGCAGCAACTCCCTGGTCAGCTCTGTTCACCTCTGGTGTGGTGGAACATTTTATGCACCAATGGTGATATTCTTAAGTGGTAGGAGAATCTCAGCTACAAGCATGTGAGTTCCTGCTGTGTCATACTAGACCATTACTATTTGCAGTGTTCCTCTCAGCACTGAGGGTTTGGCAGTAGTTTTCCCTTCCTCACTGAAAACAAAGCATGTTAGCTACCATTTCAAACAATTTAGAAAAATGTTTTGAACTTCTTTAGTATTATTCTAGTAAGGTATGAAAATATGAGTGGTTAATTAGGTAAAACTAGCTAACTTAGGTGGGTACTATTTTTTTTTAATACACATGGGGAAAGGAGAAGGAATTTCCCTTTTCCAACCCAGATTTTTTTTTTTGAGGTCTTCATAGAGTAAAGTCAACAGCTGTAGACACTAACAGAGGATAAGAGTAGTTGACTTAAGTTTCCTTTGTTCCCTGCAAAAACATTAAATTACCCTAGAATACATACTTTGTTATTATAGTAAATAAGTCCTTCTAGGACACAAATCAGTAACTTGAGTCATTCAAGATATTTGTAATGGGGTGCTATGGTTTCGTAGAACTGGAGCTGAGAGAAATCCAGTACAGTTCCTGGTGGGTGAAGAAAGCTCCACATGGGACAGAGACAGAGCTAATCTGGCTGGCCTACATCCTGTCTCAGCAGGGAAGGTGCCATGGACGGCAACAGAGGATCACTGTCCTCAGGGGAGAAGCCAACCTTTTGCACATTAAGGATCTAGAGAACAGTAACATAAAGCAATTTAGTCACCCAGAGAAGGACAGATGAATGAAAAATAGCAAGAGTGATTTACTGCAATTCCAAGATTTAGAAAGCAATAGTGAGATGAAAGCAGGTGATAATGATCCAAAGAAAATTGCCTTTTTAAGAGAGCTTCATAGGAAGGGTAACAGTTCTCCCCTTGGCTCCAGCAGGAGTAACTGAATGGCTCTTATGAGCCAGAGCAGAGGTGTCTGCACAGCCCTCAGGCTGGGATGAGGCAGGAGTGGCTGCTGAGGAACAAAAGCAAGAACACGATATATAGCTAGAGATACTGCATTGGAATATGATAGCTTTGTACAGTTTGCAACTCGGTAACTTTGAAAAGGATGCAAGGTCTTCCTTAAGTTATTAAGACTCTTAAATTTTATTTGATGAGTTTATCCAGTTGCCTTCTGAGCCAGCACACCAGACATAGCACTTAATATTACTGAAATGGGAAATGCCTCATCTTTATATTTGGGTGTTCCAGCTGGGAGTTTATTTACCACTCACTGACCAAAAGGCAAATAAAATTGCTTCTGATATTCATGGTTACATAGAGGCCTAGCCTCTTCCCTCCTCATACCTTATGCCTGTTCCTCTTACAGCTCTGATTGTAGATGGCCTTAAAATTATTCCCTGAAATCCTAGTTCACATCTTCAAATTTTCTTCTTTCAATTGTAAAATTGCTCCATCACAAATACTTCCCCATGGGGATGTGTTGGCCGGACAGTTAAGAGAAAAGCCAAACCAGTAAATGTTGTTTTCAGCTTGAACTTTCAGGGCAACAGGAGCTCTTCAAGCAAATTATTTCCAGTTTAGACTAAAAAAGCATTAATGGAACAACATAACTTGAGTAGTTTCATTATAGTAGTTCATGCTGAGCAAGTAAGAACAGATAGAACCTTTAAATCACCAGTCAACCACTTCAGCATTTTAAAAGGATAGAAGAACTTTTTGAAGGGGCTTACTACTGAAAGTACAAAAACCTCAAGAGAAGAACACCCTTGGATTGTACTATGGAGCCCTCGGTGCTGCTTCCATAAAGCAATGGGAAAGTTGCTGTTCCTAACAGTGATTTTTCTCTAACAGCAAAAGCTGGGAATTCCGTTTCTGCTCATCTCCCTCCTTGCACTCTCCAGTCACTTTCTAGTCCCATGGGAGCTGCCTTTCACACATTCTGATATAAGAATATAGATGTTCATTAAAGAGACCATGAAATGATTCAGACAACACCAAGCTAAAGCATCAATCTTTATTTATAAAGTAAATTACAAAATAGATAAGGTAAACTTAGTTAATTTTAGCATCTGAAGGTGGCTTTTATTGAATACATAAACCCATTGATAAAATTTTTGATTTACAGTGTCTGTCTGAGCAACAGAGCAATTATTGCCTTGATTAGTTTAACCTTTGATAGGAGTGTTTTAAGAGATCACAGATCTCCCTACCTTGCAACATAAACATTTATTAAATAATTACCTGTCCTGTTAATTAACTGTTTAATAGCTTGTGAATTAACTGCAAGCAGCTGCATTGCTTTTGGGCTTTATGAAGGCCAACAACAATTTGAATGGACACTTTCAATTATTTAATGACCAGAGACAGTTAAAGGAGCAACTTTGATTAATGCCCACAGTTTGTGCTGGCTCTGAACATTCATGAACAGAAGTGGAGGCAACTATGTAGATGTAAACATGATAGATCTTACAAAAAGAACAGACACTTCTTATTGCTGTCAGGAGAATAGCTACAGGAGGCCTGGAGAGGCAGCCAGCAGTGCAAGACTTCATACAATTCTCTTTTCGGGGAAAGGTGAGGGGCAGACATGCTCAGGACATGACTGACTGCTGGCTGGGCAGGTTGTGTACATCCACATAGAATATTTTCACGTTAGGTAATTCACAATGTCTGGTTTGGGCTGAACTGTAAAGCAGCTCATCATAAACACTCTTGCATAATCACTTAATCAGCTCTCATCATCCTCCAGATTAAGTTTTCCATCTTCTATCATCGTCTACCTAGGGCAGGATTACAAAAAAACAAAAACAAGACCAACAAAAAAACCCAAAAACACCCCAGGGGAAAAAAACCCCCCAAACATCCAACAAAATGCCCACAACATGCACACAACCATATCAGGTCAAACTGTTCATTATTTAAAACATTTAGTATTAAAAAGCTGAACTTCTTTACTGACTCAAGAAAGTATAAAGATGTATGTGCACTCTTGCTATGGCTGGCACATGGGCAGGAATATTAAATTCAAACAACCCTCTAGCAGTAATTTTTAAATTCTACACTCCTTAAAACCAAACCAAAACAAAAGCCCCAACATGAATTAGGTTTGTTGCAAATATTCTGAGTTAATCTAAAAATACATTTAATTACAGTGTACAATGAGCTGCACACACAGTAACCGTACTTTAAAAACAATGACCCTTGCCTGACATGTAGTAAAGAAGAAATACTTCAAAGACCAGTTCCTTACCCTAGAGGGAGCAGGCAAGAGGCAGGAAAAGAACACAAGAGCTGAGGGCAAGCAGGAGATTAGCTGAGGATCAAGAGCTATTGAATTGAACTGATGTAGTGTTTAAAATTAAATTTAAAACTGAAGTGTGAAATTTCTGCATATAAAAAACCACAGTAAAACCAACTATTGCAACCTTCATGTTATATAGTGCAATCTCAGATGTCAATAGCAAGCTAGTATCGCCAAACAAAATAATAGATAAAACAATTTTTTGTCAGGAACTACTAGTGTCAAAACATTATTCCCCACAAAACTAGCTTAAAATCCATCTTCCACTGGGTAAACACACAATTCACCTCTATAATGAGTATATCCAACAACTATGATAATATCCAATGAACCAAGGCTGGCAACTCCCATGTAGTTTTAAAAAAATCCAAACCAACAAAACTCAAAAACCACAAAGGTCACATACAAGACACTAAAAAGCAAGTCCTCACTGGGAATAGAATCTATTCACCAGTATTTGCCTCATCACATAGTTTTAAATATTTAAGGTCATCCAATACTTGATTTCCACATCTAATTCTTCCTTAATCTGCTCATTAAAATACTCTATTTTTCCTCTTCCTGTTAAACATATTACTTATAGTTTAATCAAGTTTAGACTATTCTGGCTGATTTTAGTATTTTGAAGGGAAGCAGGGAGGAAAAAAAACCCCCAAATCCTAACTAGGTGCTTGCTGCCTGCAGTTATTCAAGACCTAGTTGGATTTAATTACAGATGTAAGTTACTATTGAAGTTCAGACATTTAGGAAAAGTCATTTTCAGAATACCTTGAAAGTTAAAATTGCAGTTGATACTGCAAACACACTAGGATCTCAAGGATAACTCACCGTTATGAACTAAGACTATTTCAATTTTTACTGAACTTACACATTTTTAGATCCAAGTGCACAGATAATTAATTATTTATTAGATACTATAGGCATATTGCTCTGAAAGCAGCTCCATAATCTATTGAGTAAACTTTAATCACCTTTAACTTGGTCATTCAGTGCCTAATATGTAAGGCTTACAAGTGATACAGAAATCTGGAAAAGCTACAGTGGTTTTCTGTCAGATTTCTTTAAAAGATAATTCATTAAATTAGTTATAAATTTGAGATGACCAAGCTTTTGCCTAGGAAAATGTCCAGCTATTCCTGAACACTTACATTAATTGAACAATAACTGATTTTAGTTTATGTTTTCCATTACAAGAAAAAAAAAATAAAACCAAACAAAACAACAACAAAATCCAGCAATGCATCCTGTCAAAATCCAATGACAACCTTCTATTTTACTACTGTCCATAAGTACTACCAGGAAAAATAAAGTTTTAATTGGGACAATGCTATGTAGAGTCCTTCATCTCTCCTCACATGGGAAGTCTTACAGGTTTGACAGGCTACGCATAAGAATACAGCTGTGACTTACCCACAGAATACATGGGCTTCATAGTCTTATGTCTGCAAAGTTTATGATCACATGTACAGCTATTAAATAATGGATTCTAAATTAAAATAAAGGGGTATTAGCTTAGTTTTTCTCTTCTAGCTTTAAAATAATTATCTTCTATATGTCATAAAACATGGTCAACAAATATAATCATGTAACAATATAAAAAAATATTGAGGTCAGAAAAGAGAAGAGTAAAAAGAGCTTTTTTTTTATCCCTAACATCTATGAATGGAATGATTTCAGTTCATTACCAAAAGCCAGAATTTGGATTCTTACTTGAATACTTTAACAAATACAAACACAGTTTCTAGTCACTAGGTGTTTCAGTCTCTGCTGGACCTCTAATCAGTCTTCGTATTCCCCTCTTCCCCGCAGGACCTTTTGGTTTAGCAAAACTCTGTTTGTAAGCATGTTGTTTTGGATGTACTTCTTCATAAAGAAAGTCAGCCGTTAACTCATCACCATTATCTATTTCAATCTGGCAGAAAAAAAACCAACATCATACTCATATTAAAGTCAAAAACATTTAGAAACTTTTCTGAAACACATCCCATGTGAAACTAGTGCTTATTTACTCATTTTAAGTATTGACACATTTGAGGAATCAAAATTGTTCACTATAACATGCTTTAAACACTAACTGTATAAGAAATGTACATACATATTGTTGTCTCTTGAGAAAGAGGTGGAGGAGTATAAACAAGCTTATATTATTAGCTGGCTACTGCCACTCAGCAAGTATTCATGTGCTTAGCAAGAAAAAGCTAAAATAAGTTTAATGAACAATATGGAGGGGAGTGTTTTAGTTTTCAAAATCTAGATATATGAAACTAGATCATAGTTTAGAATAGAAAGACTAGAAAGAAAATAGTGTTCTGAAGCCAAACTCCACTGTTTTAAATTGCAGGAATTTAGAATTCAGAGAAATGCTATAGCCTTGCTCTGCTGAGCATTCAGCACTTCATGCCCTGCCAACCATAACACTTGACAGACTTGCCAGCCCTAATTTTTCTGTTACAAGTACATGCTTCAGAAATTTCTGTCTACACAAATTTTCAGGAGTCACATGGTGTATTTATTTTGTTGTAGAAAGGCAATTTCAGAAAAATAATTACATACAAAATCACATAGCAAAAATCTACTTAATTCATGTTGTCTCAGTAAAAATGGGTAGTATTAACTCTGCTATTTTTAAGGTAAATACAATCTCCACAGAAACTAAGCTTCCACAAATGTGTTAAAAAAGAAACTGTAGGTCACAAGTGGACCATTTCTGTGGTCTGCTCAGGAGGTGAGAAGCTCCTTTTTGCATCACAGTAAAATCTATACAGTGTGAAAAGATCGGCTTACTTGCAAATCCTTGTTTGCCCCATCAAGGACTCCTAAGATAGCAGTTCTAATTTACAGAATGGCAGCTTGAAATTATTTTGAAAATCCCTACATAACTTTAAAGGAATTTCATGTTTAACAACAGCAATGTATTGTGATCCAAAATATGACACAACTTCAAGTAAGAAATCATGTTAATACTATAAAGTCCTTCAAAGTACTCTCAAATACTTCATTGATGTACAAGGATCTATTTGTTTAAGATAAAAGTGTAGAAATTATGAAACAGAATGAAACTTCCATGACTTAACTTTGTATCTGTAGCTACATCAGTAATTACTTCCTGTTCACGACAAACTAAGTTACACAACACTTTTCATTCTTCAGACAAGGTGGTGACAAAGAAAGTCATAGTTTTCCATTAAGAAGGGAAGAGAGGGATGCAGAAAATACCCATACCCTCAATGCACTTACCTTTCTGACTATCTGCATCCACAACTGTGTTTCTACAATTTCTAGCAATGGACTTTTGCAACTAGAGTAGAGCATTCGTTCTCGTATACTACAGGTATACCCTGGCATAGAGTAGATGAAAACTGCAGGAAGAGAAAACAACAACACAAATCAGACCATAAATACACTCCATCAAAAGCTGTATCATAAAATCATTTATAGCAGAGAGGCATTGGAAATCAACAATGCAAACAGAATGTGAAAAACGTAGTGCCACTCGGGAGCTTTTTTGCTTCAGTAAGTATGGCACTCCCCAGGCAGGCCTGCTAGGCCGAGGGCCTGAAGGAGAGCCACACAAAGAACACACAGACGCAGCAGGAGAGAGAGCAGGAAGAGAGAGGGCAGAGCCCTCCGACTTTATTTTATATGTTTTCACACATCACCGTGGATTGGAGGTAGAAATCACCACCTCCTATAATCCACTTGGTCAAAGTATTTGTCAATCATATTTCTCCATCCGGTATAGTGGAATTCGTAAACACAGATACAATTTAGGAAAACATAGAGAGAAAACAAGTCATGGCCATGAGAAAGAAAGTCTAACAAGAAAACACTGAACACTGCAAAGTCAGGGCAACAAGTAAGTGTTTCATTTCAAACAGCGGATAAGAGAACGGCCGATATCTGTATGTTTTCACATTCATGGGTGTTCAAAAGCAAAAGGGATAGCTCACTACTTTCCAAACATATAAGGGCTTCTCTTCACAAGTTCACAGTTTCACAACCAAATGACTCTGAAATTCATGATCATGCTGACACATCTTTCTCTCTGCCTCAAAATTCCTAAGGAATTTGAAACAAGCCAGTGAAGTTTCATATTGAGAAATTTTCTCATACTTATGGATTCCAAATAGTCTCCTTCATGTGTGTGCTTATACAGGAAAAAGTGGTAACGTGCAGCATCCTTTGGAACTCTTTTTGGCAAGTCCTTAAGTTCAGTATCAAGTGTGTTGGCCAAAATAATAGTTTCATTTTTCATATCAATTTGCTGTAAACAAAGCAAACATGAATATAGTTAATACACAAAAAGCAAATCAGAGAACACAAAAGGATGGAAAAAAGTTTGATTTAATCTAATTCAAAATGGTAATTTATCAGCATACTATATCAACACAACACACATCCACACATAATATGTGGATAATCTATTTCATATGCATTATTAAAAATAGTTAAAATATTTTATACTTGCCAGTTGTACATAATTGAGTTTCTTATTTTTCAACTTCTCCAGAGCCTGAATAGCTTCTTTAGCAATGGGGAATGCTACTCCTTGCAGTGTTTGGTGCTTGGTGTCTACGCCAACATCCGCCTGTACCTGGAACACAAGTCAGCTGAGATGTTAACAGAAACCGCTGCAAGCATTCTTTTGGTTTCATACAATGACTGACAACTCATTCCAGATGGTAACACAGAGAGTTAGCAGTAGCTATTTCAAGAATAAACCACCCCAAGAAATCATCCCCATATACAAAAGATTTGCATTTTTTAATTTACAGGTCATGTTTGTTTACTAGCCTGAAAAGTTTCATATCTCTGAAACAGCTCTGCTTAGCAGAGCAACACAATCATCAGAGGGAAAACTGTTTCAAGTGTCAGTGAAGAAGTTCTAAGGTAAAATCTGGTATAGAGACACAATAATCCAGGAAGAAAAATCTTGATTTTCATATGATGTGTAATACTTTTGAACTGACAATATTGCTTATAAACTTCGTTATAGCTTGAAAAATTTTAGATCAAAACAAAGATGTGATTTCTAGAGAGTCAAAATTTTTGACTGAAGAGAGAAATTATGAGACAAACTGATCTTCTCTAAGGAAAAGTAAAGCTACTACTCTCCCTCCTGCTTCAACATACTCCCCCAAAAAGTCTATACCAAAACCAAAGCAAACAAAACAAATAAACAAATGCCGCGATGCCTCTGGTAGGGGCACCGGGCGTCCACTTGCGGTTTCAGGGGCTGGCAGGCTGCACCGGGGGCTTGGGAGGGCTGGCAAAGCTCCTGTAGGGGTTCACCTGGTCCACCGATGGTACAGGCGCACCAAAGAAGGAGAGATGAAGCGGAGGGGCATTCCCAGATGGTTTATTCCGCACTGGGGTTGTACCAGGGAAGCACTGGCACAGTGTGTTACGGTTATGTAAATACCAGCAGGAGGAGATGGGGGGAGGGTACAACATCCAGTAGGGGAGAGGAGCTAGATTTGAATTTGGCGGGCTTTGTATAGGATTGTGCAATACAGAGCCCTCCAGGAAGGGGAAAACAGATACCAAGGAGGCGGGAGGAGGCAGCAGTGCCTGGCCATGAGATAAACTGAAACTTGGCCTACAGCACACCACGAGAAACAGAATCCTAATTTCTTACTTCTAGAAGGTCTAACATAAAGTAAAAAAAAAAAATCCAGGACAAGCTAGACATTTATTCATAATCCAGTTATATTAGTGTCAAATTATTTGAGGGAAAAGAACAGTTATTTTAAAGCCATTTTTCAAGAATTTATGTTTATCTTAATATTCATTCAATTTCTCTTAAAATGAGCTCTGGCCTCCAGTCCATTTCAGTCTTAGTTTATTGTCTAAGTACTAGCTTTTGAATACATTCACTTCCTTTTATAGTTTCACAATTACATTTAATATTGGTTATGAAGCTGCAAAAGTCAAAAAAGTGTACCAAATGGAATGCATGGCCCTTATATCTATCAACTAGAAGAT
Source organism: Pomatostomus ruficeps (assembly GCA_013400735.1). Taxonomy (NCBI): domain Eukaryota; kingdom Metazoa; phylum Chordata; class Aves; order Passeriformes; family Timaliidae; genus Pomatostomus; species Pomatostomus ruficeps. The sequence goes on from VYZT01040783.1 coordinate 30,495, forward strand.
GTGCAAAGAGATGCTAATGAAATATGAAACAAACTGATAAAAAAAATAAAAACAAACGTACTTGTGGCAACACTAAGTTATAGTTCACATTTTAAAGAACAGCTTGTCAGCAACAAGGAAAGAGGAAAAGAAAGGAGGACAAGAGTTTCATTTGCACAAATATTGATAAATTTATGAACGAAGTCATAGAGAAAAAATACTTTGCAAAATATATATCTGCATAAAAGCCTGATTGACAAATTATGACATAGGCATCACAAAAATAATAAACCATAATAAAATACCATATTCTAGAAACCATATTAAAATACAGGTAGAAAACAAATACTCCAAACCTAAAAACAAGCTGTGAAGTGTGGAGATAGACAAGGGAAGAGAGTAACCCACCTTAACTCCAGATATAAGAAAAGGAACAGAACTAAGTCATTTGAGAATATTTAAATTCACACCGCTAAGATTTAGTTAGTAATGGCTGCTGAGTGCTGGATGAAATGGCAGATGAAATTTCCTGTGAATAAATGCAAATATACACAGGAGGAAAAAAGCCCTCTTCTTGTATGGTGGTGGGGTTGAGCTAGCTACTACCATTCAGGATCAAGACCTTGCAGGTCATTCTGACTAAGTCTGAAAATAACCCCAAGCAAAACAAAAAAAACCCTGCATACTCCCCACCCACAAATGAAATGTTATAAATTGTTAGAAAAAAGAGTAGAGAACAGAACACATTATTACGCACTGTAGATATCAGTAACATGCCTGCATCTTGAATACCACATGCAGATCTGGCTTCCCCATCCCTCCATTTCATAAAATATATAGCAGAACTGGAAAAACTGCAGAGAAAAGCAAAAGGATCAGAAGTACGGAGTGCCTTGTTTAGGAGAAGAACCACCAAGATTAGGACTCTTCAGCCTGGAAGAGACAACTGATAGGGAATACAACAGAGGTCTGTGGCTATAGAATCATGGGACAGTTGGGGTTGGAAGGGGCCTTTCAAGGTGATCTAGTCCAACCCCCCCTGCAGTAAACAGTGACATTTTCAAATAGATCAGGTAGCTCAGAGGCCCATCCAACCTGACCTTGAATGTTTTCAGGGATGGGGCATCCACCACCTGTCTGGGCAACCTCTTCCAGCACCTCACCACACTCATCATAAAACAAATTCTTGCTCATATCTAATCTGAACCTACCCTGTTTTAGTTTAAAATCATTTCCCCTTGTTCTATTGCAACAGGCCCTGCTAAAAAATCTGTCCCCTTATTTTTTATAAGTCCCATTAAGTACTGAAAGGCCCCTAAGATTTCCCTGAAGCCTTCTCTGCTCCAGGCTGAACAACCCCACCCCTCTCAGCCTTTTCTCACAGGGAATATGTTCCAGCCCTATAATCACTTTTGTGGCCCTCCTCTGGACCCACTCTAACAGGTCCATGTCTTTCCTGTACTGAGCGCCCATAGCTGGATGCAGTGTTCCAGGTGGGATCTCACCAGAGCAGAGGAAGAGAATCCCCTCTCTTTAACTGCTGGCTGCACTGCTTTTGATGCGGTTCAGGATATCATTGGCTTTCTGGGATACAGAGGGCTTTATCTAAGGGGCAGGGAAAACTGAGGATTGACTTAATGACTCTTCTTTGCCTTTGCTGCACAGCCTGTAGGGCTATCAGAATAAACTAGAGATCCTAGAGAGCAGCCAGTGGTTCTTTATATAGCATTTTGTCAAGCTGTGAAATATGCTGCCACAGGACTTGCGGCCAACAAAACCTTTCTGTGGATTTATAGAAATGACAAGACTAGGTGATGGATGAAAAACCTATTAAGAAGAGTTATATAGTAAGATGTCATCTTTTGCGCAGGAAGATCCTTACCTGCAAAGGCTGAAGCAACAAAAGCGTATTCAAAGTAATTATGGCCTTCTCGCCCTGCTCCTACATCCTTCCTAGATTTCTGCTGTTGTTCTCTCAAGGACTTGACACCAGACTAGGTGATCCTTTGATCTGGCCCAGTAAAGTATTTCTTAGGGTAATTATGAAAGAATATAGATATGGAAAACTTTTTAAAATAAGAAAGCTTTTCGTTTTCTCAGTCTAATTACAGGCTTTGTAACAGTGGAAACAACGAAGAGAAAAATGACGTAAGTTAATGTATTGTGAGAAGTTTCAAACAAAGCCAAAATGGCAGCAATAAACAATTTATGTGTGCCTGAAAAGCACAGGTATTGCTGCTGAAATTTCACAACACATAAAGACTTAGTCTGAATGAATCAGCTGCTAAACACATTGTATGTACTACATACACTAATACCAGAAGTGATCACTGATCCCAAAGACATTTTGCATTCATTACTAATTTTTTTAAAAGTTGATGAAGTAAAATGCAGCTTTTAATGATGGTGAATGTATTTCTGCATTAAATTGTTAAAATCAGACATGAAAACTAACAAAAGACACTACTAGGGGAAAAAAGTCAATAAACAACAAAGTTGCAGCAAAAGCACAGTGAAGTGAAAACATAAAAGAAGATACGCAGCTGTATTTAACACAATGGCTGCCTGGTATCCAGCTGCAGAAATAAATCATACTTCAAACAGATGTACCACAGCTCTAATACACAAGTCTAAAGAACAAATAAGATTAGCACATGACCTATTTTAATATACATCTGACACAAACAGTGTTCAAATGAAGGAAAAATGTGATAAAAAGCATCTTCTGAAACTTTTCAGTCACTAGCTAAATGGCAATCATAAATTTTTTTGGTTAAAGGCATTTGTTAGAGATTTTTCTAAAAAGTGTCTGTTACATAAGCAAATCAGTCTCTTGAAGGGATTAGCTATTTGGTTTGGATTTCTACTTCATTTTTATTGGAATCCTATTCACTTCCTCTCAAAGACAGGTGCACTAGTACCAGAAACTATGTACCCTTCCTTTAAGAATAAGGCTGTTGAAATACTCCTGGTCATCATTCATTGCAATAATTGCTATTCTGTGTTTTCTCTACAATTTCTGCCACCAAGGGAAATGCATGGGGGGCAATCACATGTGGACAATGACTGAAGTTGAAAGACATCTTCGTAGGTCACCTTGTTCAATCACACTGTTCAATCAGGGCCACCTAGAGCCAGCTGCCCAGTTCTCTGTCCAAACAGCTTTTGAGTATCTTCAGGATGGAGACCCCTTAACCTCCCTGGGCAACCTGTGCCAATGCCTGGTCACCCCTTACAAGGAAGAGCATCCAGTGATACTAAAAGTTGAAGTTGCAACAATTAGCTTCTGCAGTTGCCAGGTCTCTGATTCAGACACTAGGCCTTTCAAATGCAGTGAGATCATTCATGCCGCTTCAACTCCAACCATCATCATCCTGTAGTTCCAACCCATTGAGAACTACGTTTATATGCTGATCCATTCACACTGTCTGAAACTTTCCATTTTCTGTTCTGCCTTTTTTTAACCTAGAAAGACATTTCCCTACAATACATTTGGAACTCTACACCATTTCCAACACATGCTTGAATACATTTTAGGTACCTCGTTAATCTTAATTTGTCGAAGCTCCTCTTCTGCTGCAGTCAAAGGTGCAGGGGAGGATTGTGATATCAAATATTTTTTATATCCATTCAGTGAAACATCATCCTGAAAGCACAATATCAAAATTTATGAGGTTTTTTTGATAATAGAACTTTTCTTCAAAGATTTTCTATGCAGCATTGCAGAAAGTAGTTGTCTTCCATATAGTTATGGTCATTTTATTTGAATATTCCAATATTCCATTATGTCCTGTTTCAGAAGCCCAGAGGTATCGAGGTTAATACATGTGAATTAGCAGGGGTCATAATAGGGTTCCACCAGAATAACAGAGCTGGTTGCAACTAAACCATCCTTAGCTTTAACAAAATAAAGACAAAGTAAACAACTGGAAGCTGATGATCAAGATTCTGAACATCTTGAAGAAGCTGTGATTTTTACACGGATGAACATTAAAGGTCCCTACACTTAAGAAGTTTATAAAAACACTGAAACCAACAATTTAGAGATATATAAGCTGTAACATAATGAGCCTGGAAAAAGTGAGTTATATCAATGCCATCCTCCATGTGCTCCAGGCCCATTCTGAAACAACAGTAAGACAAATGTAATGCTCCTTCCTTAAAACTGAGACAGAAGCTCAGACTTGTAGGGCTAGACAGAAGTTCCACATATTGCACAGACTGCTAATGGTTTAGTGCAAGCAGCGGCAGGAGATTTGTTGATAGAACAGACAAGAAAAAAATAACAGGACCTCTAGCACTAAGCCCTCAGCAACTCAGTTAGCTACGTTCCTAGAATACAGCCTCTCCAGAGAAGTTTGCTTACATGTTTGTTAGGATAATGAAGCCTCCATGACAGGTTAATACTGAATAGAATTAGTTATTTACTCAGTGAGCAACAGAATTATGAGCCTCATGTCCACCACCACAGCCCATTTTTCTTCTACAGCTTTTTTTCCCCACTACAATATCTTCTATTCTTCGCCAAACCTCCAACTCCTTCCATTCCTTCAGCATCAGCTGCCTGTGCCAATAGCGGCAGTGCTTTGGTTCAGATTTGTTCAGACAAACTGATTAACAGGTCAAAGAGAAAATAACTGCTGCAGTCTTTGCTGAAAGAGGAATAGAGGAATTTATAATATGAGTCTCCAAATAATCATCAGTTTTCCTGAAAGCTATAGGAATTCTTTATCTCTGAGAAGTCTAATTTGTATTTCTTCTAAAACTGGCAACAGATTAAAAAGACTGATGTCTGCCTGATGAATAGGGAGGCATCACAACACATAAGATTTATTTCTCACAGAAACTAAGGTAACAAAATTGTCCCGTATTTCCCCTACAGCCTTTTCAACATCCCTAAGACACTTGCTAGATTTCATACATGCACCTTCCAATTACCTTACCATAAGTGAACAACTACTAATATTTTATTTGAACAAATCAGTAGCTACAAAAAATCTGTTTCCTTAAGTTAAGAATGACAGCAATGTCCATGAGTTATATTTTATGGACATATTCTAAAGAACTGACAACTTCATATCCTTAGTTCAAGAAAAAAGCATTTGTTTTCCGGTGTTAATGGCTTACAGATCATTGTTCTAGCCCATTTCTGATTCACAGCCATACAACCAAAATGTTTTGTGTATACTATTGGCCTGGAAATTAATGTTGCAACTTTTAGAGGATTCATGGTCATGCAGTGAGATTAAGAGATATGCTTATTATTCTTAGGGTATTTAGTTTTCATAACTACTTGAAGCAAGGACTTCTAAGCCTGAAGATGTTAACTATACTTAGTAACTTGTTCAAAGGACCTTAAATACACTTTAACACTGGAATAATACACATAACTTTTAATTCTTTTCTCCTTAATCCAAAAAGACCATAAACAACCTACACTGATGCCAACAACATCAGCTACTTTATTTAGTATTTCACGTCAGTGTCCTGACTTTAAAAAGAAAAACATACCTGTACCGTTCCAAATACTTCATCCTTAATATGGCCACCTCCAAATTCTTTCTTAAGTGTTGCTCGGGTTGCTGCATACAACATTTTTTGACGAACCTAGCATATAATAAAACAGTGGTTTTTGGTTTGGCTCTTCTTTAAAAATTTTGCTGTACACAGAGATCCATCATGTCGGTGTACTAAGTCCATTAACAAACATCTTTCTTGAACAAGTATTTTAAGTGCTGAAAATGCACTATAAACTTGTAAAGCTCTGGGTCATGATATTTACACATGCTATTAAACTCACAAGGCCATGATACTATGTATTATTATCAAAGCAATTGCAAAACTGAATTGCAGCCTTAGTTGGAGTATGAGCTATTTTTAAATGGGAAAAACATCAACATAATCTTTACTAATTTTAAATCGGAAAAACCCACAATTGTTGGAATCTTTTGTCACCTGGTCTGTGTACTAATGGATACAACAGACAGCAAATAACTCATTATTACTTTTGATTTGATAGTGACTCCAGATAGTTATGGTTCAATTAGAAGAGTGGAAAAATTATATTTGCTCCCTATTAACTTGCGTCTAACATAGTCACTTGCTCCTCTCAGCAGTCCCACATTCCTACCTTATCTCACCATCACGCTATCCTCTCCACAATACTTCAACTTTTCCACATAATTGTTTCTACACACTTCAACTTCTGGTGTCTTATTATTTCCTAACTGCTAGTGAAACCCGTAGAAATATCAGAACAGCTTTGCTTTCTGCCTTCCCTTATCTCACACTCCCAGAACCTGTACACAGTATCCTAGCTTCTCCTAGAAATCCTTAATCCTAACTTCAGTCCTCTCCCATGCTCTCCAACTACTAAGAAGCAGTGTATTCTGTGGGACACCACATATCCACAAGTGCCAGCTGGGCAGCCAGCAAGCCAAACAGAATAAACACCTTGAGCTTACACTATAATCCTTCTCCATATGAGCACCCATTAAGATCTTCCGTCCTATATCCTTCCATAAATTTTTATCAAGTATTGACAGTAAGACAGACAAACAGGGCAAAAAACCTGTATTGTGTCTGCCAGTTAGGCTAAAAATATTTTGGATCAGCTGTACTCCATCTAGACCTACTGATTTGCTCTTCAATCATCTTAAAGAAATATTTTCTAGTTTTCTTCTGTGAATGTAGGGGGAGGTTGGGGAATGCTTCATTCCTCAAATCATTTTCCTTCATATCTTAGATTCAGATCAAATGGTACTGTTGAAAAATCATCAACAACATGAAGCTTCTGATGACTGTTACTTACAGGAGAGTGATCAGGTGACCATGCAATGAAGATCCATTCATATCCTTGTGCATTCTGAGAATCTAATCTGTATAATACATAACATGGCTGCTTGTCTTCAAGAAGGGGAAGGATAAAGGAATCATAATCCTTTTCCCATGATCCAACTGGCCGTCTAGAGGATCCCACAACAAGCTGCTCTATAACCAATAACCAAAGCTACAGGTTAGCAACAATGCAATTAATACTGTCCGTCAAAATTAATAATTACAATAAAAAGTTAATTGGACACTTAATCTTTCATAATTATGCCCAGAAGAATGAAAGACAAGAGCAGTAAGTGTAAAAGTGGGTGAATTCCTACACAAGCTGTATATATTCAAACCCTAACTTACTTTAACCCAAATACTGATAGTTGAGAAGGAACATGCTGGCTGTCATCAAGGTCTTTGATCTGAAGTGATACTACTGATGTTAGTTTTTTTAGCATAACATACACAGAAGGCATATAAGAACTGTCTTCTACCAGGTAGTTTATTTTTGAATTTGGAATACTTAGGTATAAATAAGATAAGAGTAAGCTTTCAAATTTTAGAATTATAATTACTGATGCTCTTGCTGTAACATATTAGTGTTTGTACTCATTGTAAGGAGTCAATAACCCAGCTATACAGTGAAAAAAGTTTGGAATGAATATGCTTGCACTAATCACTAACTTGACTAAGTAGATAAACCTCTTTCTAATACAGCTTCACAGCTATGGTCTCTTTAAATGTTTGAAGTTGTTTATTATGTATAATTGGCTTAAGTCTGTATAGAATACTTCAATGGTATTTAATTATGTGAACAGCTGTAGCAACAAGATTTTTCCTCTTATTTATACATCACATCTCTACTTCCAAAAGAAAGTATTGGTATACTGTCTTACAAAACATTTATCAGCTTCCCAAGAAATGCTTGCCCCCACAAGTGGAAAAGAAATACCTTACTTAAATGGGGTCCTGCAACAGTTTGAAGACCATCATAGTAGCTAGTATACAAATTAGCTTTTGAGAGTCTAGGGCTTAACTTAGAAAACTTCAGACAAAAGTACAACAGCACACATATGCCTCTACAGCAAACCTTCAAGCAAAGCACTCTACCACAGTAACTCACAGAACATGAACAGCTCAGGGCAAGGAGGTTTGGTCCTTCTTTGAATTAAATGCAAAGTACCTGAAGTTTTACACCTAAACCAAGAGTATTCAGAATGTACTTGCCAATTCTGAACTCTAGATGGATTTATATCCACTTGGATTTAAGATACAGCCAGAGGAATTTTATGCCCAGCAGCAAATCTCTTCTCTTATTAGCTCAGACTAGCAAAACTTGATTTGAATGTTATCTGCTGGCTATTATCTGTTAGTGAAAGCTCCTGAAGGCAGATGCGGCAACAGTCCTTCTTCCAGTACTCTTGAGTTTTACAGGTTTCCTTTTGAACTGCAGAAAATAGTATCAAAGACTGGATTCTGCTTCTTATAGAGATGAAACGCACATATCTATACCTGTATCTATGTGTTTATATCTATATATATGTGTGTGTATACACACGTATACACACACACAAAAATGAAAAAATAGGGAAAGTCTTCCATTTGTATCTTATTTCTAGGATTCATTTCACATTATAAAGTAGCATATACACAAAAGCATATTGTTTTGCCTTGCTTAATGGGAAAAAAACAACAACAGTGTGTCAGCATTTACCTTGTGCTACTGAGACTATCACAAAGTCTTGCCTGGAAGCTTACTATTGCCACTGCCTTAAAGAAAGCTACATTAAAATAGCAGAATACTTCCTAAGAAAAGCAAACACAAAGGAGGTAACCGTATGTCTATTTACCTAACGGCTAAAGTGTGTATGTGTACATACGTACATATACCTTTCTCCAGCTAACAGATTTTTAGTGTACTGTAAATTAACAAAGTCTAGAAAAATCTACTTCAAAGCAGACAACTGACACACTTGCAAAGATGGACTAAAGCAGGAAATGTCTTATACAACCAACAATGCTATTAAAGAAAATGAAAGTAATTATATATTCCATCTTTCAATGTTTGCAGCCTATATCCCTTGCCAAGAAGTTCAAAGATCAAACCCAGGTTCTGACAGAAATTATGTAATTTTCTATTTATATATATATGTTGAGATTTAAGAAACAGTTTTACCTTTGAAAATTTAAATAAAGTTACAGATTTATAAAGTTATTTTCTATGTAGCCAGATTATTATTTAAACATCTGTTTTAGCAGGACTTTCTACATGCAGTACATTTATACTGACACATCCTGGTAAAAAAAGGCAGATAAAAAAAACTAAAAGGTGATTGTTGTGTAAGACTAGCTCTGTGTCTAATGAAAGTAACCAGAGTGTCCAAACGCTAAACAGCTATGGAAATTCTCATTCCCTCTACTCTTCCTTTAGTAAGAGATAAGGATAAGCTTATATCATACATATGAAATGCACAGCAGTTCTTGGTAAAATATGAAATGATATTTGGGAGAAAAATTCAAATGCAAAAATACAGTAGCATTGTAGTGAAGAAGCTTAGGATAACCAAAATTTAAATTTTACCTTCTGCATATGAAAAACCTTAGTTACGTTAAGTTTGGTAGAGTTCTGTTTTTTAAACAATTATACATGTAGGTCATTAAAACAAGTAGGAAAATATCTGAAAGAACCAGAAAAAAAGAATAAAATTTGACTAACCATTGTCAATGACTATTTTTAAAAGCCTGTATTGTCCATTTCTGGCTCCAACAAAGATGTCTTTAACACTTTCACTAGCTGAAAAAGAGAAAATAAAAGTAATCAAATTAACACATTTCACTTCCCTAGGACAAAGAATATTTATGAGGCTAAGAACAACGCTGGAAAAATGTACAACTGGTCCTTTGCTACAAAGTTGGACTGAAAAATGAACACAGGAGTGATGCTCCTACTATGCTGCATACTTTTCCAGCCACCAGTATGCCCCACAAAAATGAAGGGCAACATTACAAAACAGCCCTGCTTTCTAGCATACCAAATGATTTTCAACATTATGAAAATTAAAGGTGACATCATATCATCAATCTCAGGTTTCAGAGTTAACACAGCAACACAACAAAAATATGACACATCTCAAATTACAACAGCTTCAAGAAGTGTGCAGGCTTAAGTACAAACTTTCAGACAGAAACTTTATGCCTGCCAGGAAAATATTAAAGCTTGTCTGGCAAAAGTGATGGTCTTTCCTAAGAACACCTCTCTGCAGAGTGCCAGTGAAAGCTGCCACTCATTGCTCATCTTTCATACCACCTTATCTCCTCCTATGGTTGATGACATTGTTCAAGTCCCAACCTACTATAACAGGATAGCTTTATAGTGAATTTAAAAGTAACTAAAATACTTTTACATGTTTGTAAATCACATTGACACTATAACACCAACATGACACACTCACTTCCCTAAGCACACTGAAGAACTGTGCTTGACTCCTGTGAAGACCATTCTTGTATCAACTGCTCTGCTAAATAATCCAAGTGCAAATCAGTTTAAGTATACCAGAGGCAGAGGGTTGCAAGGATTTACTGAAAAACATTTATTGCAAGCTGGTCCTTTAAGTAATCCCATAGCATAGAGCATAGCACCAGCAAAACAAACATCAAACCAGGAAACAAATAAAATAGATTATTTATAGTCAGGTTAAGGCCAAATGAACAGATGGTACCCAGCAACATTACTGCCCATACTCAAACCATTTCACATTCGTGTTCATCCAAGTGTTGCCAGGCCCATCCTGAGAGGCGAAAATGGCATGTTAAAAGAACATATTAAACAAACGGAACTGCATTGGGTTACCAGTTCAATCGTAGTTTCATCCCAGTTGTCATCTTCCCAGTGACCAGTGCGGACCCTCACAGGAACTTGCTGCCAGCTTTTCTAATCATCTCCGCTGGTCTTCACCATTTCGTTAAGCAACCAAACATTGCTCCATTTTCTAGACCTTTTGTTCCCCCAGAACATTCTTTATCCTCTTCTTGTCTATTATCCTTTTGTTCTTTATTCTCTCATTTCAACCCTACACACCAAATCAAGACCAGAATATAGCAGTCCCTACACCAATTCCAGAACTGTGACAGTTCCTGAAAAAATACCTTGAGATACTTGTGAAACCAGCTCACTATCTAGTGATCTATGAGGTTTTTTTCCTCATAAAGGTTTTTAAATTCACAACAGTGATATTATTTTCTGTTTAAACTTTCTGCATAGCAGAGGGCCACAGAATCAAAATTTGGGCTTATTTCACATAATTCACAGGGAATATTATTTTTATATTATTTAGAAGACTGTGGACCCATTCGATTGTATTTTCCCACAGTTAATGCATTCTGTGACTTCCTACAGTATTTATCTGCACTGGCCTGTTTAAAAAGTCCAGTCCTTTTAGGAACTGCCTGGTACATATCATTGTGCCCATGACTTCATTCCTGTTTCCAGAAAAAAGCAGCCCATGCTGCCAAATCTTCTAATTGTTTATGAGTGACAGTAGCCTGTTTGTAGCTAAAGCCAGCAATGGCACAAGTAGAGCTATTCCTCTTCCAAATTGCAGAAGCTCATGCTTTGCTGCAAACAGAACTCCTGATTAGTGCCTGCTGAGGCAGGCTCCCGAAGGAAAGCTGCCGAGTTCTCTACAGCGCTCTTCTGAGGACAAATGATTCTCAGACACTATGGAGAGCTGCAGAAGAGGCTTAGCCACTCTTTTTGCTCACAATAAGCAACAGAGGAGTCTTCTGGTCTTCCCTCCAGCATCACCAAGAGAACAAGGGATTAAGAGTTACTAACTAACAGGTTTCCCCAGACTGGGGAAAAAAGCTATTCCAGGTGCACCTCTAGCCTGAGAATGGTTGAAGAACTTAAAACAAGAAGCTGCAAAAAGACCAAAGATTGGCATGCAAAGGAAGGAAAAGAAGAGAGGGGAAAGGATGCAGACCACACGCAGCCAATGGACAAAAAAGGGCATAGAAGCGCAGCTAAGGGCTGTTACGGCTGGGACAAAAGTCACCTTCAACAATAAATACCGGAGTGCAGGCAAAGTACATGGTACTAGTCACCGAACACGCAGATTACAGAAATCCAGACAGTAAAACCCGACCCCTCCATAATCCTGCTGTATAATCCCTGTTTAGCAATTCTGTGATTCAGAAGAACCCGCTAATACTGCGAAACAATACGCTGTCTTCTTCTAATTGCTCCTCGCGCCCTCCAAGGCCTGGTAACACCAGGAAAAAAAGGGTTCCCACATACTTTTCCCCTTTGTGGCCTCCAGTGATGGGCTTTATAGTGAACTCTCTTACGCCAGGGTTTCAGCTTCATCCCAGGACTCTCGCTTCAAGGGACCCGGCAGCGGCCCTCGGCATTTCCCGTGCTGTCCAACCCATCCCAAACTCGCTGCGGCGACCCCGAGCAGGCGACAGCCTCCGGCTCGATGCTCCCTCCGCCGCCGCAAGAAAACCTGCACCGGGGGAGTTACCTAAGCCCAGGCGGACCCTCCCCG
>VYZT01040783.1:57628-74465 GCA_013400735.1 Pomatostomus ruficeps
TGCGGGGGCCGTGGCCCTGTGCCCGCCGGGGCCGCCGCGGCCGCAGCAGCCGCGCGGGGTAAAGTGGCCGCGGGTCCGCGCCGGGGGCAGGGGGAAATGGGTCCATTTAACAGGTTGCGATGGGCGTCTGGTCCGCGGCGCTCTTGGCACCCGCATTTTTGGCGCTGAGGTAGGTAGGAGCAGGATTTTTGTTAGGAATTTGGCACTGCTGCTATTGCTAATATTGGCTTCTGATTCTATAAAACGCTTCCTAGGAAGCCGCGTCTTCAGCTGGGTGTCTGCTAACTCTCGAGTATCCGGCAGCTGTCAAAAATACCAGGATATGTAGTTGTTTATCTCCATTCGGGCTTTAAGATGGTTCGTACACATAAGGTAATATTAAAACTTTTCTTAATGGTAACAGAAGGAAAGGAGAACAAGAAATAGCTTTGGGCATCCTTATGGAACTAAAGGCAGTTTAATCTCCCTAGAGTGGTATTTTCTTAGGCAATGACCCTTACTTTAAATCACTTTTTTCATAAAGTTTTTGAGGGACCGTCACTTCCTTATGCCAACTTTTAAACTCTGTAATGTAGTATTTTTTTTCTTTTTCATATGTAATTTATACATAATGGGACATTATTCCTTTCCGTTATTTACTGAATGCATTGTCTGAATCTGTCGAGAGGTTCTTTTATCCTTTTCATTTCATAGGTACAGGAGTCCTTGCAATTTTACAAGTATAAATCAGGTTATGGAGTTAAATAATTTTGGAGGGACTAACTAAAGGGACACGTTGAAATTCATGCCATTTCTAAGTTTGCAAGCCCTAATGTAGAATTCCAAGAACGGATGAGTAATTGATCGGGGTTTTAGGTCTGTTGTGGGGTGGTTTTTGTTTGTTTGTTTTGGTTTTTGCTGCAGGGCATGTGACATTTGCAAAAATTTGTCACTGTATCCTTCAAGGAGCATGCTGTAATAAACAAGCAATATTACTAGACACATTTTTCTTCTTCCTACACTCTGTGTCGCTTGAATAATTTCGGTGTTCCACAACACAAAGGCCTTGTATCTTTGTGCATACAAAGTGGTTCAAGAGGATGAAACAACTAATTGGTTATGAATAAAAGAAAAAGAAATCAAATGGCAAACAACTGAAATGTTAACCATGCTCAGTTGCATTTTTCCACAGCAGTACTAAATATGTAGGCAGGTTTCAAAATACAGTTTTTTTTATTCACACAGTATAGTCTGTTTTCAGGGTGTCTTATTTTATGGTTTTGAAAATATGCTTAACTGTATGTGTACTCCCTGAAGTCAATGAAAAGATTTATACAGACTTGCCCAACTTGCAAGAATAAATTCTAGAAACTTTTCCAGCATGTTTTTCCTTCATATGAACACAAGTTTCTGATGTTTCTGGGTTATATGCTTTTAAGCTTCCAGCAGAAGACCTCATTGGACTTATGGGCTGGTTCCATCCTTCTCCTACAAGGAGAAAGATTCCATTTAGGCTTAGCATGAACCTTTGTGAAATCTGTGTTGTATTCTTTGTGTGGCTGGAAAAGCAGTCTGGGTTTTAGGTAGCCTGCCATGTTCTTATATCCATTCTATTCTTTTCATGCCCCATTCTGGGGGAGGCATGAAAGAAATAGTGTATTTGAGACTAAAAATCCTGTACTATAATGTAGAAATGTTTTGTTGTTGTTTTTATATTGGAATGGGTAGAAATTTCAGTTTTTCTCTATCTGGATCTAACAATATCTTTTGGTTGAAACTTTCATTTCTAGTCAAGTCTAAAGTGTTAAAAATTACTGATGACAAGGTTGCAATGATTTGGTTTTTGTAACATGCAGGTCTCTCCTAAGCCCTGAGAATTTGGGGTATATATAACTTTGTGCATTTGTGTCTTTACATACAGGCAAAACCCAGTTCTTCAGTATCTGAGGATGGATAAAGACTTCCGCTACTACTTCCAGCACCCGTGGTCTCGCTTAGTTGTGGCTTACTTAGTGATCTTCTTTAACTTCTTAATATTTGCTGAGGACCCAGTATCTCACAGCCAGACAGAAGCCAATGTTATTGTTGTTGGTAATTGTTTCTCCTTTGTAACAAATAAATATCCGGAAGGAGGAGGCTGGAGATTTTTGAAGGTGTTTCTGTGGCTCCTTGCCATTCTCACAGGACTGATAGCTGGGAAATTTCTCTTCCATCAGCGCTTGTTTGGTAAGTTAAAAGATGCATCTGCTGACTTGCTGGTAATGGCTTTCTGACTTTTCTTTTTAGCTTTCTACTCATGGCAATTTTGTGAGCTTTGCTTTTAATTGCTTCTACTGTTTAGAGCTGTACAGAACTCAGTACATCAACCCTTACATCATCATGGAAACTAATGCCATGTCTACTTATGTGAGCATAATTCTCAATGATTTCAGTCAAAAAAGGATAAAAACAGTGAAAGCTGACATGTTTTAAATACTTGGGAGGTCAGTAATTTTCAAATTTTCCGTGTTACAAAAATTTCTTCTTTGCACCTTCAAACCAGTTTTTAGGTCTTATTATGTAACTTTCTCAGCAATTTGAAGTAAAAGAATTCTTCCTTAGGGCAGCAACTCTTGTCAAAAGACACTTAAGTGGAAGCAGAGGCTCTTGTAAGTATTAGCAGAGCTGTGCTGAAGAGCTCCCATGTGAAAATGGGAATTCTAGAGAGGCAGGACCTGTCTCTGTTTTAGTAGAAGAACGAGTCAGTAAAATGGAAAGGCGGGAAATGGAGAAAAACATGACAGTAAATGCTTTCATACACAAGATATGACTTAACTGAGGAACACACTGTACATAGCCTAACTGAAAGGAATGGAATGGCCCTGAATTAAATCCTGAGACTGAGAATTTAGGTGTAAATATATAGAGATACAAAAATATCCGTCCTTGTCTTAACTTACATGTAGAGAATGTTGCATCTGAGGGCTCGAGTCTGTCTCTACATTTTATAGATAACTAGAAGTCTTCAGTAGGAAAGATTTCTTTGTTCCTGCCATTTGCACTGTTCTTTGAAACATCTGGTTCTGGGTGTGTTGCTGCTGGCCTAGTTGGACAACCCTCATATTCTTATACTGGTAGGACTGCAGGATGGATGGTTACTGGAACACCTCGAAGCACATGAGCAATAGGCCATTTCCTTAGTCTGTCTCATTCTATTAAGATCGAGAGAGAGCCACTATTGTTTCAATAAATCAAATGTTAAGCTGTTGTGTTGAAGAATGAGGAAGCAAGACCACATTAAGAGACTTCTTTTAATACAAATTTCTCTTGAAGCACTTATTCTGAAAAATAATTAAGCATCATGAAGACTATTCAGCTATTTTATCATAGTGTAATGGTAAATGTAAAATGTTCCCATAAAGAAGACATCTTACCTGGAACAAGAGCTATCACACAAATGTTTTCAATTCTGGCTTCCCCAGCCGAGAAATGATTTTGTTAAACTGAAGACATTTAGAGAAAAGTGATAAACTGATGATAAATTTAGAAAATTAGCCGGATAAAGGCAAGATTAGAGGGTGACTTGCTCAAATTTGAAGGACAGAACTTTCAGTTCAGCAGATGTAATGCAAGGTCCAGTGCTTGGAAGTGGCAAATAGCCAGCATTTTTTTTTTATCTGAAAGGTCAGACAATCAATGGCACAAGTTTTTATAGGATATGACGTCATCAAGACGTGAATTTTTCTTTTTGAGAACACATTTGTCTGACTACAGAGTAATTATCTTCTGTTTAGGTAGGTCATTATTATAATTCCTTCTGGATTTGTAAGTGAATGTCATATGTAGCTAAACATAAATTTTAAAGTGGCTTGATTCAGTATTACTGCCAAAATGAGAAGGTCTGTCCAGCCTTCAGTGTCTGCTGCTTTGTGCATTTGTGCAGTTGCTCAGTGAAACAGGACAGGGCATATTAGTGGTACCAGTCTTTCATTTCTGTAAGGATCACATCTCTGACCATACTGATCTTTGTGGCAGCACTAAGATGGGATCAGCATTGAGAGGAAACTAACAGGCAATAAATTCCTAACCCTGAAGGCAGTGCTTGCTTATGGATATTTGTGGTTGTGGTCTGGGCAAGCAACAAGGGCGTAGGTACAGTCTGATTTGAGTCTAGTTGCTGCACGTTGAATTTCATGGTAATTTGAGCTAGTGTAGATCTGTCACAGCCCCACCCTTCTAACGCCAGCCACATCATTTTGGTGCCTCCCTCGAGCCAATACTGCTGCTGCTTTGACAGCACGGCAAGCCAGCTCAGGCAGCCAATCTTATGGAAAACCAGTTGCTTCTGCTGTCATCTACAGCAGCTCGTTGAACTGGTGTGATCAGTTGAGTGCCAGCCCTGATGAAGTGGCCGAGGACTGTGCAGCCAAGATAGCTGGGGGCCGTGGCAGCCGTATCTTGTGTTGGCTCGAGTGCTGTGGGGCTGCACCCACGCAGCGTGTCCGTGGGAATGTGCTGCTGCTTGTGATACACTGCGAGCAGATGGCAGGCAGTGTGACTGAAGCGCTGACTGTATTGCTGGCTGATGTGGCTGTGGAGCTGGTGTGGATAGAGATTGCTTTGATGAGAATGTGGGTTTACAGCTTCACTTATCTCTGTGTCTCCAGAATATTTCCATGCTGAAATATTTTCTGCCAGTTATTCGCTACTACTTTAATGTCTTCATTGCCTACAAATAGCTCCTTTTATTGAGATCCTCATCGAGTATGTTCTCTGGATCTTCTGGCATCAAGCAGTTCGTGAATTTACCCCTTTATAGTTTTAAATTTCCCTAGTGTATTTTTCTAAGTAGCTGCAACTTTTGTAATTTTTTTTCTATTTAACTTTTTTTTTTAATGTATAATTACTTGGGACCACTCTGGTTTTAAATCCTTGTTTATTTATTTTGGTTTTTTCTCTGCTAAACTCTGTTTGTAGAGGAAATTGTGACTGGTTGTTTATTGTGGCCTGTGTATAATTTCCTGCAGTCAGGAAACCAAATAGCACCAGTCAATCTCCCCCTGTCAGATCTTGGCTCACAGTGTAGGCTGCAAATGGAAAATGGTAAAGGGTTAGTCTGCACATCTCACTTTAAATGAAGAGGAAAGGAAAGGATTTTCTTTCCCTATGCCCTTTCTGCTTTTTTGTTCTTGGTCTTCTGTATTTCTTGCTGCTGAGTTTGAATAGTAGCTAGAACTGTGTCATAATACAGTTTACCATCTGTGACAGCCACTGCCTGATAGCCATGACTGTCATGGACTAAAAAAATAAAAGAAACAACTTCAAGCATCTTATATATTTAAAAGTGAAAGGAGACAGGTGCTGAAAACCTTATTTAGGCTTCATCACTGAGTTTACAGAGAAATCAGGGAGTAGGTAAACTATATTGATAAGAAGTAGAGATCTTGACTAGAGGACGAAGTGGGATGTTTTCTGTTGATAATATTTGTTGCAACCTTTGAACAGTATCATCTTCAGGGAATCCTTCAAGACACTCCTCATGGCTTAAAACAAAATTAGAAAACAACTACTCTTCTTGTTCTTCAGTCAAGAAATAGCTTACTTCATTTGAGAAACATCTCCCATGATAAATATTTCCATGGAACGTTGCCCTTATTTAGTACATTCTTTATATCTTCATGGCATGTGGTCAGAACAAGTAGAATTCTAACATTGTCTTTTGGCTGTAATCCACTGTATTATTTTGATCCATCACTAAGCATATCTTCTGTTTGGTTAGGTATTGTGTTCTGCTATGCTTTTAATTTTGCAATGGAAAATGAAAGGTCATAGAAGAATATTGGAAGTTTGGGGAAATGAAAAACAAAGATACATACCCCTGGTTTGTTTTTTCTTTCTGTATGGGGGGGCGGGGAAAGGGAGATAGGGAAAGTGGTAATTTCTTGATTAATTTTCTGCTTTATTAAAACCAGAGTGAGCTTACAAACTGACCCCTTTGATGACACTATGCATTCAAAAAATACATTCAAATTTTGACTTAAAAGAAATTCCTAAATAAGCTTTTGCCTATTTTTCGTATTGCTCTGGGGCATTGTATAGAAAATAGTACAGGGTTTAAGGTGTAGAAAGTATATGCTTTAATTGGCACCTGTTCAGCATATGCACAGTTGCTATTCTGCACTACTTCAGACCTAAATTCCAAGTTCAATGGGAGACTTTTTGGCCCAAAGTTCAGGCTGTGCATTTTGCATCAATATAGATGAACCTGATCTATCATGTAAATTTAAAATAGTCTTCAATTTGAATAGACTTTTAGTAATATCCATAAATGGGCAGTATACTTGGGAAAATAATACCTTGATTTTTTCAGCCCAGTATTTTTGCTTTGACTGGTCTTTATGTGTGCTAATCCTTAGCTTATGCTGCATATTAGATACATCAGTTTTTAAAAAATTTACTTTCTACAAACCATACATGTTTCTACCTGACCATTTTTCTGATTCTAAATGATTATAAAGATGTATTAAACCTGGTTAAAAGCCTGCTTACAGAGACTATTTTAGTTAATTTCCAATGAGTGTGCTTAGATTTATACTTGTAAGTTCCTTTCTAAATGGTGTGGATGGAAAAACTAAATATTTAATATGTTATAAAAAATTACAGAAAACAAGATATATATATATGCAACTAAATCTGTATTTCTTAAAATGGAGGAATCATAATACAGCAATTAAATTAGAGCTGTTGTATAGATTTTGAATTTAATGGGTTGTGCTCTTACGAATGTTCACAGTATGTAGTTTGTTTAAAATTAAGTGATGATCTGAGCTTCACAGACACTGGGATAAATGAATAAACCACTGATTATAGGAATTGCCCTGAACTGTGGGTACACACAAATGTTGCAGATTTTTTAATGGACAGTAGTGCCATGCTGGGAGCAATTTCATGATAGATGGTTTCAAACAAAACACCCACCAAGGATGTGCTGTCTGAAAACATTACTCTTTTTTGTCAAACATCTTATCTGGAAGGCTCTAAAAGATCATGCAAATGTCTTAAAAGCAGACTCTTCAGTGTCTGCTTTTATGGTGAAATTTAAGGGGTGTATGAACTGAAGGGTGAATCAACTGGATAAGATTGCAAGAGGAAATTAGATAGACTGGGATTTAGTCAGGATGATGGTGCACTACATAGGAAAAGTGGATGTTAGGCAGGTAACAGGATAAATTGGTACAATATTACATATATGATTAATTAGCATCCTGATATATTAGGGGTCATGTTAGTGTAAAATCGGGGCAGTGGCATTGCTGGTGTTGGCATATCACTTTCCTAGTGGTGCTTATGAAATAGCTAATGAACCATGTGATCTGTTTTGCCAAAGAATCTTCCGATAGATTTGTTAAGATTTTTGCATGGTTGTTTTCAGCCAGATTGTCTCCCATTCTTGTTTGATAGTAGTGATACGAACAGTTGTACCACCATCTGTAGAAACAAGTGATGCGTGTATGGCAATACTTGCATAAAATTCTAACCTGATTGATAGAGCATATTCTTTTCTGTTGTCAGCTCTGTGTCTTACATTACAGTAAGGTCTGTCACTTAATACCCAGCAACTTTGTTCCTGCTCTTTCTTTTCCATTGATGACTTCAGCCTAATAGAAAACAACTAATGTGATAACTGGTAAAAAATACTGTCTTCAACAGCCTGTTCAGTATTTTAATAACAATGACCAAGTTAATACTGTTGAAGGTATCCAAGGTCTACTGTGATTGCCTCACAGTCAATTCACCTCTTTTGTTCCAGTAAAATGCTGAAGCAATACAATAAAATTATTTTGGTCCTACAAAATGTGTGCCAAAGGGCCAGTCTAACAGTTTGCTAATAATAACGCACAAATGACTGTGAGCAAGCATTTCTGAGAGCCAGAATCCTCAATAACAACAACAACAAAAAGCAACATAAAAAGAAGAAGCTCTCAGCCAGCCACTGAATGAGTTGCAGGCTCATCAGATTCCAGCTCTCGCAAGCTGACAGTAATTAAGATATCAGTTTATTTTAAACTTTACATCGTTCATGAGGGAGATCACAAGTGACCTTTCAAATATAAATGAAAAGCATGCAAGTGACCTCCTAATTTCTTCTCTTACTCTTATTTTTAGAAGAGCCATAACATCACTCTTCCTCTTTTCAGACTCAATGAGAAGACTGCTGTTGTCTGCACTTAGCCTTAGCTGTGGAATCAGTCTTTGGGTAGTAAATTACAGAGTTTAATTGGAGAGATACAGGCAGTAGCTACAAAAAGATTATTCTCTTTTCGGTGAAAGCTTTGATTCTACTGGAGGTGCATATCCCGCTCCCCAAGCAGTAGCATAACAGTGCAAGAAGAGCTACGTGTGTCAGATTTTCCATAATGGGAAAGCTCGAGATAATATTTAGCATCCAGTGACTGAAACCTAAAAATAAGTTCATTGCTACTTCATATTGATGTGTCAAATCTGTGTTTTGATCTTTTTGACATGACTTTCAGATTTTTCTTTCCGTTTGAAGCTGGGAGTGGTTTTGGAATGATGCCTGCCACTTACAGGAATGATATGTCTCCATTCCCCAATTTCCAGAAATAGAAGTGAGCTTATTCTTAGTAGATGCAACCTGATAGGCATAGTGCAGGTGCAATGTAGTGCAGGGGCAAATTTCATGTATCCTTATCCCATACAAGGGGGAGATGGAGAGGATATCAGTGTGGAATGTCACCTTGCCATGTGCATGCTGGAGAGCCCCAAGGAGAACATGATTTCCTTGGTCATGCTGTGTTCCTTTCAAAGGTCCCCTTAGGTTGTCAGAGTGGCATGAAGGTCCTTCACATACAAACCAAAATTTCTCTCCGTGTGATTCTGTTGGGACCCCAAGCAGAATACAGCCTGTGCACCTGCCTTATAAAGTTTATATATATATATATAANAAACCCCTCAACATTCTGGGCCTTGAAAAACTTTGAATACATTCTCAGGATTTAAGAACCACATAGCAAATAGTAAGTGTGGTGTATACATATCTCATAGATATTTTACATATGGTAAAAGTAAAAAGAATTTGTAAATGTATTTATAACTAGGGTGACTTTCAAGGAGGAGGGATCAGAAATTGTTCCCTGTGACATAGGTAGGGCAGAAATGCAGGGTTTCTAAATATGATTGCTGAGACATATGAGACACATGCCCTAATTTCAGATGCTGGAAAACAGAATTTTCTGCTTTCTGCTTTTTCTCTTTTCATCAGAAGGGGCAGTGCACTTTTCCCCATTGAGTATCTCTTGCCAGGGGATGGCAGGAACAGCAGAAACTTCCCTGCTTTGAGGATTCACACTCTCCCTGGTGCCTTCATGTGGGAAAGGCGTCTCCTAGGAGCAGGATGGACATCTGAGTAGAGGTAGCAGGAGATCCTTGAATTCATTTTTTATCTGCAACACTGGGGTATGAGCTTTCAAAGTGGCCAGCTGCTTCAGGCTTTTTAGGCTCACTTATGTACATGCTAAATAATGTTTTCTATTTCTGGGACACTGATGCAATGTCTGTCTACTGTGAAACACACTTTCGTTTTATAGTAAAGTAAAGAAGAAACTAAATCTTTACAAGATTCAGGTAAAGTCAAACATGCTAAACAAATAATGAAAAAAATAATTAGGGCAGTGAGGGAGTAAAGAGATGAGGCAAGGTGGAGAAAAACATTCCTAGAGAGTCACAGCAGCAACACTATTTAATTTTAGCTTACTTGAGTAAAAGGCATAAAAATTGAGAGACCACAGTTTTAATTCAGAAAACCCCACAAATATCCTAGTTCTTTTGCTAATCTATGCTCATAGATGTAAGTGGCAAAATATACGGATCTTAATTCATGCCTGACAGTGCAATGTGCTGGAGGTATAGAAAAGGAAGGAGGAACTGAAAGCTAGTATTTTATTTGGAATGTCTGTGGAGTTCCTGACCTGGGGAACTCAGGGCTTAGCACAGCATTCAATTTTGTGTCACTTTCATACAGCAAGTAAAAAAGTCTTTACAAAGAGTTTTCTCCATGCCTACCCGTTTGCTTCATGTTATCCTTGACTGATACCAGCAGGGATTACTTGAAGTGGTTTGGGGTTTATATCCCATGAGTTTTGTCTCTGTGGCAGCCAAAGGTGGGGCAATTTTTATCTAAATGAGAGGTTACTTCCTCTATGACTTGTCTGAATTCACAGAGTAAAATAGGAGTGCTGCTCTCTTGGGGCTGTCTACCAATTTCCATTTCTTAGGCTGCAGATAAAAATCAAACTTCTCGTGAGACTGTTTCTGATTGCCTTGCTAGGGCACACAGCAGAGCAAATGCAGGTGTCAAGGGGCTCTGCAGAGGTAAGGGCTGCACTGCATATGCAAAGAGCTGACCAAGGCGGGCTATGTGTACCCAGAGGTTATCAGAGTGCCACTCTGGGTATCCAGCTAAATCAGAACCTGGTTGAGGCTCATAGAAGGTTGTATATAAAAGATGAATCGATCCTCATATTTCTAGATGCAGTTTGATATCCCAATACACTTGGTGGTGTGGAATTGGTGTGGAGCATATGCTTGCGTTTGTATGGCTGTCTTAGTTTTGTTTGAGTTTTCTTTGTTTTGTTTTCTTTATGTTGGACTCTCCCTCCGCCTTCAGACTTCAGACAAGTGTGCAAATTCTCATTAGGGATGCATTCTGCCTTAATTTACTCCAGGAATGTATTTGGTGGTGTTAGGTGTATGATTTGACTCAGTTATCATAAAAGTATTTTCCAACCAAAATGATTCTGTGATTCCTGACTTTACACAACGTGTGGTTTGTTAGCTTCACCACAATTTCCATGCCTCACTTTCCAGCAAAACTAACTAGAGTCCTGTTCAGATGGGATTCTGATTTATCAGAAAATGAGTGACAACAGATCTGTTATTTTCATGCTGTGATAATGGTTATAGCAGACGAGGTCCAGCTGTTTTATAGCACAGGTGGCTGCTGCAATTACAGTCTGTGTAAATAACTGGCCAGAACCACAGTCATTGGAGGAAAATTAGCTTTTAACAGCAATTCAGACAGAAAAAGATTATCTTTCAATAGAGGAGCACCTTCTAGTGGTCTAGAGTGAACATGGCAGCTAGTTAAACAGTTCTCTAAATAAGGAGAGCTAAATATGCTAGATAAAGAATAGCAATGCATATTTCTGTACACTATTTTTATGGTTAAATTTGTAGTTCATTTAAAACAAAGGCAAAAAACCAAGCCTGAGTAGAGAAAGCATATCTTGGAAAAAAATGAAACATTTTTCAATTACAATATTTCCTGTTCCTCCCCTCCTACCTGCCAATCTACTAGTTTACTAGCTTTTTATACAGTTACCTAGAAGTAGTATATTTGTATGTTCTACTTGTAACCTACCCACCCTTTGGCTTTCTTAGTAATGAATGTTTGTTCATTATACACCAGCTTCAAAGGAAATTTGCCACGGAAATGTTATCTTGTTCAGTTTCACTGATTATAAACACAGTTTCTCCAGCCAGAGTATTCCTAGTCAGTATAGATTTTGCAATATGGTATTTGCCCTGGTTACTTTTGCAAATAACATACTATCAAATTATTTAAAATTCAATTTTTCCTAAGTTACTACTAAATATAGTGGCTATGATGTTTAGTTGAGTCTGTGGTCTCTTTCAATTTGCATGTAGTAGATAATCCTTTTGGGACACGATTTTATAGTGTACATAATACAAATGAATGATGTGCTATTTCTAGAAAGGCAAGTTAAGGTTTATAAGAAATGCTTAATATTAGGTAACTGCAGGATATTTAGTGGAAGCTAACTACAAAACCTATTCATACTTAGATTTTCATGGCATTTCTCTGAATTTTGCAACTGGGTGAAAAAATGTCAAGTGAAAAACCTCAGATTTTCAGATGATTAAAAGAAGACATAATTATTTGCTTTTTGACTCTGAACACTATAAACATATTCCTGAGTTATCAGAGTAGGGAACTTGACCTTTTTTTTCTGAAGAAATTTTTCAGCATTTGGAAACTTCAGCCCAAAGCTGAAATAAGTCTTGTGAACATTTTAACCCATGAAAGCTAATTTTGTATAATTTGTTTTGGTGGTGCCATTATAAAATAGGTTCATTGAAATACCTAGTAATTTGGCATCCTCCATCCTATGCTAGGAGGGCAAAGGAGTGGTAAGACAACTGGGAACCTGGAGCAAAGTTAGTGGAGTTCTGGGGTTGTCAACCACTTCTGTAACCGCAGAGACAATATTCTGCAAACTACTGCAAGTGCTACACAGTAGCTTGTCACAAGTACAACTGCCTAACCATAAGAATGGTCCAAGCCTGGCAGAACAATAATCAGCCCTCCTGTGTGAGATCTGTGCAGCTTGCAGCACATACTGGTTCTAACATAGGACTGGATGAACTGATTGTATCCCTTTTTGGTGCTCAGCTGAGTGTTGATCTGGATGCATATACAGGTGCCAGTTGAGCAGTGTACAGCTCATGAAACAACAATTTCCACCGTGTCTGGAAAGGCTCAGGTCTGCGTGCATACCCGTACATTGCACTGTGGGCTAGAGACCGTCTTTCTTGTCACTGGGATGTGCTTCCTCTTGGTCCCACAAAACCAATTCGCTGCTTGTGTTTTGCACTGGAAACACGGACATGCTCAGTAACCCCTGGGGTCCCTGTTTGTCCACTGAGATCTAGTCACAGTCTCCGTAATAAGACAGCTGAGTTGCAAATCTTTGTTGAAGACAAAATATAAACCCCATGCTTAATTTGCTTTGTTTTTGACTCAAAATTCTGTATAAATATTTATTTTAAGGGGCTGTGTAGTAGATACATTGTAAGCAATTCGATTTACTATTAAAAATAAGCTTGTGAATTGACTTCAGGAAAAAGAACAAACTGTATTGAGAAAAGCCCTGATTATTTTGCCAAGTTGTTGTAGAGTATCACTTAACTGGTATGAAGAACAGAGATTTCAGCACTGCCCTTCAGAGTTCAGTATCAGAATTATATAGGCTGTAAATATTGCTATGTTTCTTTTATCTGCTATGAAGTTTAGATTCCAAAGAATTCAAAGAAGGAAAATGTAGTTTCTGGAGGCATGACATATATGGTGATAAAACATTTTAACTCTAAAATTAAAAAAATAAGGAGGGTAATGAAATTATTTTCATAGGTCTGGCAGTTAAAAAAAGCCCAGGTTTCTTAAAAATGCTAACAATTCTAAAAGAATAAAGAGTGCAAAAATATAATTAAATACTTACATGCCCTTTAACAAACTTCTTTTAAAATTATGCAGTAAGGCCATTTAAAAAGAGAATTCTTTTTTCACATTATTTTTGTAACCTGGGGTGGAGTCACATTAAATACAGAATTAAAATATCTACACCTCAGGAACAGATGAGTTAGCATTTTCTATTGCTAACACAGGGTTTTCAGTTACTTCCCCACTAAAAAGTGTTCTAAAACATTACAGGAAATCAATATCTATTTTTACAAGGTTCCTTTTATCTGCATCAGCACAATTGTCTAAACCTGAAGTAATAACATCAGTAATAGTAAAGTGTAAAATTAAAATTACATGCTAAATTTCTATAACGGAAATTGAGAGATGCAGAAAAATTCAGAATTAAGCCTGCCTACACACTGATTCTGGCACAGCTTTAAGTTTTCGCACATTATCTGCATTTTACAACTCTTCCAAATCAGCAGCCTGAGGTATGGCTTCTAGGTACTAGTAATGACATTAATATAAGGCAGAGATGTGGTGCCTTCAGGACGCCCCCTACAATGTTTGATACGGCAGATGGCACTGACCGTCACCACCCTGCTCTTGCTTACCTTTGGGAAATCCATTAAGAAAATGTCAGCTCTTTCCTTGCAGCAGCAAAAGTCCATCTTCCTGTTCTTGTTTTGGTATGAAAAGATGAATGTGCATTCTTTTGAACAATTCTGTTCTTTTCATCTTTGAGAAATAGCAAGCAATCTTTAAAGGCTATGTGGCATTTCTAAAATGGCATTCTTTCTCTAAGGAAGGCAGAGTGCTGTGCATTCCACCCATGTGCACTCGCCTGCAGTCTCTAGTTCAGATCAGGCCCCTGAGACCACCAAACTCAGGTAAGATAGGCTGCCCAAGAAGCCCAGTGTAAAGACACCTGGCTACGGACATTAGTCTTCTGCCCAGTTGTTGTCCTGAGTTTTGCAGTTTTTCAATGTTTCTCTTTGCTGTACTACTTTCTCACACATTCTGCTGTAAACATGGCCATGGTTTCTTGACAACTATCTATGTTTTGTTAACTGTCCTTGTTGTTTGTCATTCCATTCTCCTAGGCGGAGACATATGATAGATTTTTCCTTTGACCAATGGAATTGAGAGGTAGTGATTTCTACCTCCAATCCATGGTGATTTGTAAAAACATATAAATAAAGGTCAGAGGGTTCTGCCCTCTCTCTTTTTGCCCTCTCCTTTTGCTCGCTCTGTGTGGTCTCTCATTTTGGCTCTCCTTTGGGCTCCTCGGCCTGGTCGGCCATCCGTGCTACACCCAGTGTTGGCTGAACTAGTGGGAAACTGGAGATCCTAAGTTCCCATTGTCTTAGCACACAATGTTCTGTGCGAGAACATCAGTTTTCCTGCTGGGTCAGTAGCTGAGACCTTGACTGATACCTTTTGTGACACTGGGCTGCATTTTACCTTAGACTGCAAAAGCTGAGAACTGCAGTGCTCCCTCATCAAGGTTCACCTTTCCTAGCCAGAGGAAGCCCCATTTATGCTGAATCATGTGAAGTGGAAGGGGCTGAGCTGGCAAGTGCCAAGTTGGGAGAAGTCCTTAAAAGAGAACTTGGGAGGGCTGTAGATTTGATAGGTCCCTGCATGAGGCCAGCACATCCCATCTTCTCTGGATTGCAGGCTCCAGGCAGAGCACAGGGAGACTTGGCTGCTCCGAGTCTTGGATGTTTCTCTAAAGTAGGAGCAGAGAAGCTACATTTCTGTACAAGGCAAATGGTGGACTTAGCCATTTCACCTACCTCTGCTGTAGTTCCTCCAGCTGTAGAATCAGTCTAGGCATATTTTTTCTTCTGACTAAAGAGATTTGACTTCCACAGATGAAAGCAGTGTACACAGGTGAAGTATTTTAATAGCATTGTGGTATTGTTTGTTATAGTTTTTTGCCAAGTGAGATGATTCTGAGGCATGACAAAGAAAAACTGATATCACAACACATTCATTTAAGTATATTGAAGAGAAAACCAAGCTTTTAGGAACATCTGAACATTTTTATTTAAAAAAGTAAGCTCGTGTCTTAATAAGTAAACATTTCAGGTAGTTTCTCTGTGAGATAGAAGTATTATAAATACAAATAGAGAATATAAAGATTGCTTTCCTTAACAACTTCGGGAAATTTGTGGCAAAATTTATCTCTTTAGCTTAGAGACTTTTGGTTTAACGATTTTTGCTTACAAAACAGTGCTGAATTTACAATAGTAAATGAGAAAGTTTTTTCTCTGACAACAGCTGAGCACGTACATAAAAGGTCAAATCTTTCAGGACATGGTCTATCTTGTGTTAGTTGAATGTATTATGAAGATGTTAGAATATCTAGATAAGGCACAGAAAAGCTACTTAGACCTCACAGTCAGTTTTGTAGCCTGATACCTTATTACAATGTACAATAGTGTGTTCAAACTCATAGTAATTAGGTATTTAACTGGATACCATGTCCTCAGATTTAATCCAAACAAAGATCTGTGAGAAACCAATATTGCAACATACTTGTCATAGTAGAAGATGTTTACTTTGGCTCTTGGCTGTACAGTTTATTGTTCACTTATTGTAGCAAAATGGAATAAACAATTTTATTTCTGTCATTCTGTCTGTGTAATATTATAATAAAACAGTTTAGGAGCATGTATTTCAAAGTAAAAATATGACCAAGTAAATATGAACAGATGCCTTGTGCCTTTTAACTCTTATTTTGCAGAAAACCTTTGATTTCAATCAGGACAACATTAGCATTAAATCAGCCTAGTTGAACAAAATGCTTTTAAAAAGTGTTTAATTGATTATATATCCATTTATAATCAGGAAAACAAATGTCTAGAACCCTTGTCAGCTACTAGAATGTATTCACAGCTGACTATCATGAGAAACAGGAATAACTGAGGGTAAGAGATGGAAGGATTTTTCAAGAGTTTTGTGTCCTGAAGGTGGTTTTTTAAAGATTATGCAGTACTTTTAGACTCAGCCCGGGACAAAGGCATGTTGTGCGAGATGTCCAGGCTGGGAGAACAGACAACAGGCACCCTGGCACAGATCTATTTTGTAGCAGTGCCCTCATCTGCTTTTTTCACTGCTGTTCTTCATTTTTGAGAGTTAATTGAGACTAATCAATTTTAGAAGCATGAGGTTGTTTCTTCTCTTTTCTTTCGCTTTTTCTCTTACGTCTGTGAGCATCTTGGTACCTCTGTTAGAGATGGCTTTATTGATAGATAATTAATGAGCTTTATAGAACTGCGTGGACACAGACAGTGGAGGCAAACAGACATGGAAGCAAGGATTTGCTTATGTAACACAGTTTATTTCATATTGTTCTGTAAGTGGGACACAAAAAGGAGCAATGCAGAAAAATGGATTGTATTAGCAGCTCAGAGCCCAAACAGTTTGTGCCTGTTCTGCAGGTAAGCCTAGAACAGTGAACTGAGGAGCCTAAGATACCCACCTTACTCAGTCCCACAAAAGTGAATTGGAGGAGTCTCCAGCTTGCTGCTCCTTGTTCCCAACAAAGTGGTTCCTGCTGACATGCTGCCTTTGTCTCTTGCTCATATA
>VYZT01040783.1:74511-106843 GCA_013400735.1 Pomatostomus ruficeps
ATCAAAGGATACACAACAGAAATTGGATAAAGCCATGATAAAGTCATAGAATCGTTTCGTTTGGGAAAGACTTTTAAGATCATTGAGTTCAGGTCTTAACCCAGCACTGCCAATTCCACCATAAGATCATGTCTTCGAGTGCCTCATCTACACGTCTTTTAAATATCTTTGGGAATGATGACTCAGCTGCTTCCCTGGGCAGCCTGTTTCAATGCTCAGCAACATTTTGGTGAATAAATTTTCCTAATATGGAATCTAAACCTTGTCTGGTGCAGCTTTGGGTCATTTCCTTTTGTCCTGTCGCTTGTTACCTGGGAGAAGAGGCTGACCCTGACTTTGCTACAACCTCCTGTCAGGGAATTGTAGAGAGTGATAAGGTCTTCCCTGAGCCTCCTTTTCTCCAGGATAAACACCCCCAGCTCTCTCAGCTGCTCCTCATATGAGTTGTGTTCCAGACTCTTCACCTGCTCCATTGCCCATCTCTGGACATGCTCTGGCACCTCAATGCCTTTCTTGTAGTGAGGGGCCCAGAACTGGACACAGGATTTGAGGTGCGGCCTCACCAGTGCTGAGTACAGAGGGACAATCACTGCCCTGGTCCTGCTGGCCACACTATTGCTGATACAAGCCAGGATGCCACCAGCCCTGTTGGCCACCTGGGCACACCCTGGCTCATATTCAGCTGCTGTCCGCCAGCAGCCCCAGGTCCTTTTCCACTGAGCAGCTTTCCACCCACTCTTCCCTCAGCTTGTGGCACTGCATGGGGTTGTTGTGACCCAAGTGCAGGACCAAGCACTTTGCCTTGTTGAGTTTTATACAATTGACTTTGGCCTATTGATCCAGCCTGTCCAGATCCCTCTGCAGAGCCTTCCTGCCCCCCAGCAGATCAACACTCCCACCCAGCTTGGTGTCATCTGCAAACTGGCTGAGAGTGCATTTGATCCCCATGTCCAGATTGTCAGTGAAGATATTAAACAGGACTGGCCCCAATACTGAGCCCTGGGGACCCCACTGGTGTCCAGCTGCCAGCTGGATGTAACTTCAGACACCACCACTCTCTAGGCCCAGACATCAAGACAGTTTTTTATCCAGCAAACTGGGCACCAGTCCAAGTCATGACAGCCAGTTTCTACAGAATAATGCTATGGAAAAAAGTGTCAAAGGCTTTCCAAAAGTCCATGGAGACAACATCCACCGCATTTCCCTCATCCACCAAACAGGTGACCCTGTCATAGAAGGGAACCAGGTTAGATATACCTGGTTACTATTTCATTGTAATTTTTATCTTCTGAGCTGGCTGGGGTCTGGATTAACTCCTTCAAAAACAGA
Source organism: Pomatostomus ruficeps (assembly GCA_013400735.1). Taxonomy (NCBI): domain Eukaryota; kingdom Metazoa; phylum Chordata; class Aves; order Passeriformes; family Timaliidae; genus Pomatostomus; species Pomatostomus ruficeps. The sequence continues at coordinate 75,841 of VYZT01040783.1, forward strand.
TCCCTGCCTGTTTGCTTCCCCAGTCCTTCCTTGGTCACTGGCACAGCGCAGTGAGTGCTCCTTGATACTCTCCCAGGGCCATGGTGACAGTCGCTGGCAGAGCTCCATCCTGTGTGTCCTGGACCAAGCAGCTCTTTCATACGGCAATGCCGACAGAAGAGTAAAAGGCATCTAATTTTGCATCTTTCTATTTGAGTATACTGCACAGTTCAGTCACACTGAAAATATAAATGTCATCCTTGTTTAGTTAAACGTGTTTTATGTTCTAATTACCTGACCATAATGAAAGTTCTGCCTGGTCTTGGTTTAGTTCTTTTGTCAGACTCACATTAATTTTAAAGCATTTCCTTGCTGTTGCCTTAGTTTTTCTTTTTACACTGTGAAATGCAGGCAGAGAAATGCTAGACTTTGCTTGACAAGCTCTGCAATATGCATTTATGCTGGTAACAAAAGGCATTGCATATGAATTGTGGAAGGGTTTCTTGTGAAAACCCTTGTCTGTAACTCACTGGAGGCTTTCAATCCAAATTTTAATCAAAATTTTTAATTTTATTCTTTCCAACTCTGGGTACTTTCGAGCACAGTCTTTATTCATATGTTTTGTAAAGGCAGCACTTCCAAAAGGAAACAAATCAATTTTTTTTTCTAAATTCAAGAAGTGAGTTTGATAATGTTTTTCACAATTTCTCTGGAGTTGAGTGTTTCTTTCTTCTTTAACAACATATCTTCTGAATGACACTTGCTTCATATGTAATGGTAATATTGACTTCTATATAGCAGAGATTACCCAGTGAGAATAAAATTATCTGTCTGAACTGAAAACCAACTCTTTTTCTATTAAAAATCTCAAGAAACGTAGACAAGTTTCTGGTGTAAGGTACTGTTGTGTCTCCTGAAAAAACTCACGTATTAGAAGCTGAGTAAAAGCTGAGAATTCCTGCTTCCCAGATTATCTGTGCCTTTAAAGATAGATTGAAAGATAAAAGTATCAAGTGTTTGATTTTGAAAATAGTTTACAGTTTACAAGCTTGGGTGCAATCTGGTGGGAGCAATAAACTCATTTAGCCCAGAGCTTCACACTAATCTCTCCTTTTCTATCCTCTTCATGCTGGCATCACCTTTGTTAGTGAAATGCATTGCCTTTGTTTTTGTATCAATCTGAGGTGTACGTGTATATTATAGTAGTTAATTGCCCATGGGTGCCCATTCATGAGTTAAAAAGCTCTCTTTTTAAGCAGAGAAGCCAATGCAATGTTAATAATTTTCTCAAGTTTCCAATAGACAATTAAATCAGAAAAAATTAATATTTTTCTTTTAAAGTAAGAAAAATTGAAATATTAAGAAATATTAAAGAAGCAGTACTTAGAATGAGGTGAGTACACATAGGCATGCAATTTTTCTCTGGGATTCTGTGAGTGTGCTAGTACATTCCAACACTTGTAAAGTGTTTCAGATTATCAGCACCAGGTTCTTTTCTTGTCACAGTTAGAGAAAAATAAAAAGTTGTTCTAGATTTTATACATATATATTTAATCAATACAATTGAAACATAGAATAAGAGAAATTCAATACTCATGTAGAATAGAATTATTTTCTAATACATGCAAGGAGAAAATGATATTCAAAGAATTAAGACACTGTATGAAGTATATTAAAATCTACTTGGTCATCTGTAACTTCTGAAAGTAAAGTTAATATGCTCACTGATACATGGGCTTTCATAATTAACAAGGTAATGTGTGGAACTTGGCAAGAAAACAAGTTAGCAGGTGGCTGATTATTGGAACATGATTATTTTGCCCATACAGTGTGATGAAAGAACACATATTAATGACTCTTGAAGGTGGATGTTCTGATGGCTATTGTGCTCATTGAATGATTAAAAGGCATTGTAGTCTAATTATCTTGGACTCTCCTGAAACTGTGATTCTAAGACCCCAAAGGTACAGGAGAAGGAGCACTTCCGTGTAGTGGCATCTCTTACCCTTCTTGCGGCTCAGCCACGTTTTTATTGCAGAGCTTTTGCAGTGCACACGTCTCCCTGTTGAGGAGTTCAGAGTTCATGGCAGAACAGGGCTCCCCTGAAGCAGAACACTAACAACAAACAGCTGTTGTTGCCCAGGGTTTGGGGGATCCCCTGCTGCCTGGGAGAAGACTTAGCAAAGCTCTCTAATCCATGCTTGTTTATTTCATGAGCAGATTCACTGTGGCTCTGACTATCCTCAGGGACTTTATCTTGCTATTTATTTTTTGTTTGTTTGTTTTTGGAAATGTGCTGCACTTTCCTGGGTTAATGAGGTTCCACTGCCAGTGGGACTCTAGTGCAAGCGGCATTAAAATAAAGTATTTGTGGAAAGCCTCTCTGCAAATGCTCAAGCAGTTCAGCTGTAAGCATTATGACAGTTATTAATTGCACAATTACAATTGCAGCAGCACTTACAAACAGATGAAGAAAAATTAGCAGAAACTATAAGGACGCTCCTCAACACTGTCTGCTTTTAATTTTACAGTATTTTTCTCATTCAGAATTAAAGGAGCTACTTAGAACTTTTCATCATTTTTTTATTTCATGTTGCATGTACATACAGATAGAAGTATTATTTCACAATAAGTGAAGGTATGACAACAATATTTAAAATGACAGTTCTGTAAAGCTAGGAGCTGCTAGTGTTTCTTTTAATGTTAAGTTTTACTGTGCATTTCTGTGTATTCTTGCTTATTCATGAGATATCTGTACAATACGGGACCCCAGATATTAAATGGGTCTGATGACAAAGCCAAATGAGCAGTTGGAGAGGCTTTGTAGACTGGTGTTTAAGTCTTTGTTCTCAGGGACAGAGTGATGTCCCTTACCCTTCCTGTCAGACAACAGCAGTACTGACATTTGGGATGACATTTTATACTTTTAATTCTTTGATAGAATGTCTTATTTGCTATTGTAAAAATGATTGGGTCAAGGCAACTGTTGATGCTGCAGATGATCTCTGTGACTTTGTAAATGGCACTTAATGTGCTTATATTCCCACAGGATGGTTGACAATTAATTCTGTAAATTAGTATCACCATCATCATGATGTGGTAAGGTATAAAAGAAACAGCAAATACAATCATAGCAGCTGAAATCAGTAGCAGAGGCCTAACAAGTCTATTCCTTCTTTGCTGACGTTTACTGAGTTGTAGTAATGCTTTGAGAGTCAACATGTAGCATGTAAAAACGACTGTGGCTGGAATTAGGAATCTCAATACAATTTTGGAGAGCATGAATGGCACTGCAACTTGTAATGGTTCTTCAGTGCTATCCAGGTAATTTATGATGTTGTGCTGTCTTCTAGCTGCAACTGTGTAGTAAATCTCAGGCACCGATGCAATCACTATGAAGATCCATACCCCAATGGTACAAAACACAGCCTTCCCTTTGTCCCACCATGTTAACGAAGTGATGGGATGAACAGCGCCTATGTACCTGTCAAAACTGATGAGTGTCAGGAAGTACACACTTCCATAGATATTAATACTAAAAAATAGTCCTATGATCTGATAAAACGCTTGACTGAAATAGACAGCTAACTTCTGGATATTATAATATACTGAAAAAGGTGCCATGAGAGTCCAGGTGAAGTCGCACAGTGCCAAATTAAAGAGAAATATGGTATTGGTAGTCCATGTCTTCATGCAGTAAACATAATGTCGTAGTGCAAGTATATTGCCTAGAAATCCTGTTAATAAAGTGAAAAGGCAAACCAGAATCAGCAAATAACAGTACCACTCCAGCTTAGGATTTCTCTTGCAAATGAAAATAATGCATGTACCATTCATCATCTGTCCATGGAGTATGCCTGAAGGGAAAAGAGAGACCAACAGCCTTTAAAATAAAAATTGAGTTGGAGACATTGAATTTAAAATTCAAAAATTTTAAGTCAAATTCAGTGTGTTTGAGTTGGCAAAAGAATTCAGAACGTAGTATAATGTACAACCTCTCTCCTCTATCTGAAAAAAATGTAAAGTCCAAGTAGGCAACAGTTACAGCTTACTCTACAACACCCGCACAAGCAGATCTTTATGCACTTACGTGCAAAGCTTTATATACTTTCCTCTCTGCTATTTACTGTAGTGTACAATGGATGAGAGAAAAAAAGCACGCACTCTCAAGTGAGAACAGTGTCCCTTGTCCACTTATGTGTCTGTATCTATCTTTGGAAAAAGCAGAGGAGGTGACAGAAGGACAGTAATTGCCCATGCTCATTCCATCATTGCTTTGATTGCCTTGAGTGTACATGCGGGGCCTAGGGGCAAGTTTAATGTGGGCAACTGTGCAGTGAGCTGTGAACGAGATCAAGAAAACAGCATCAAAACAAATCAGGATGAAATTCTGCTTTTAGTGAAGGCCACGGAAACTTTTTCATCTAAAGTGCTAGACAAAGTGCTTTTTTTGACCTTTTTCTTTGATTTTCTTCTGTAAATATTTGTCCCAGGATTAAAAGATTGTGCTTTTGGTAGGGTTAGAGAATATTCTTTTTGTCTAACTCTTTATGGCCTAATTTGTATCAATTCCCATTATAGAATAGGTGGAACATAGATCTGCAATGTATTTTTCAAAGCAAGTTTTTAATGCTTATAAGGTCTTATGATTAATTTCAATGATTTTTTTGCCCCTAAAAAAACCCAAAGGCTGGAATATTCTGTCAGAATGAGCTATCATCAATTGCAGTTTGTTATGTTTCTAGAAAATTTCCAAATGGTGCAGTAGATGCCAAACTGTGAGGTCTGTCCAAGTAGAAGCTTTGTACGAGGATCACCCAAATAGCCATTTATAAATCAGAGTCCACTACAGTGCTTGCTAGAATGATAGAATAAAATTTTCATCAGTACAGGTCACATTTTGTGGAAGAAAGGACCTTTTCAGGATGTTATTGATTCACTGAAAATATTGAAACTTCTTCAACCATTAAGTTGGTAATAGTGTGGGGTTTTTTTCTAACGTAATATTTTGCTTTCATGTCAAGCTTAATACAGTGAGACTTTTCCAAAGGTATGTTCACATACTCAGGTCAAAATATAACAAATGGGAGCTGCAGTGAAGACCTGCTAAATAAACACTGCATTATTGTGCTTTGTAAATTTATAGTCCACTCAGTTACCTGACAAAAAGCTGGCTTAGACCATACTCAACAAAATTAGGAAGGAAAGTGGTTTCTCTAGAAGCTCAGCAGCAAAGGCAGTCAAATGACTTTCCAGGAAATGAATGTAGATAGAAAACCATCTGTTCTACTCACAGTGTATTTTACAGGTGGGGAGTGTTTGCTCTATAAATGTATTTTTTAAAGTATTGAAACACTGGACTTTAACCTAAGGTAGCTGTACTTTCCTGTCTCCTTAGCCTCTGTGAATATAAAAAATTACACAAACTGTGTAGTTGTTTTCTTCCACTGAGCTTTATAAGATATCCCTGTAAATTCTTTAAAATGTGAAACATAGTTAAGTAACATTTTCTCATGATATGTTCAATGAAAAGTAGTTTGAGTATGTATAGGAAATTTATATTTTCCTAAAATCCTCTTGGCTAGAGTTCACGTGGTTTTGGAATTGAATGGTATTTCCTCTCTCTCTGCCTTCTTTTTCAATTCTTACCAATGAAGGCACCAAACAATTGATTCCAAGTTGTGTTGGCAGTATAAGTAAGTCCTAAACTAGCTACAAACTGTATGGCCATAGCTGCACGAGGGAATAATGTAGTGCCAGGTTCCCGATCTTGTTAAGCGTCTGGACACAGGTTATAGGTAGGTCTAAATGGAGGGAGACAAACAGCTGTGCCACCTGCTCTGCTTTGCTCTAAGTTGGCCGGGTAAAGTCTGGATGTGTAGCCTTATTACTGTGTTAGGGCAGTCACAGACTTGAACAAAATAAAATCCCCTTCATCACCTTCAGTTTACTGGGCTGCACTCAGGGCTGAGCTCTATGAAGTTAGTTACGTAGCTGGGGGGGATGGAGCTGCCCAGCTGTGTAAGGTGCATTTGGAGCTCAGAGAGTCATTAGAAAATACATCTGTCTGTGTAGGCTTTTCCCACATGTCTACCTTGGGATTCCTATTTAAATTTTCTCAAATATTTTTGCTGTCTCCTGTTCATTCTTTGTATTGTAGTAGAGCTTAGAGACCATAAATAAGACTAGATTCTTGAAACAGGGTGCTTTGCAATTGAAGTGAGTGACTTATAAGGTGGACACAGGGGAACAGGTGCAGAGAGAAAAAGAACCTTTCCTGAGGTAACTTAATAAGCAAGAGGAGAACACAAGGGGGTTGACCCCGAGCTTGGTGCTATACCAGGGTCTCCTGGCCTTCCATCAGAAGAATTTAAAGCCTTATCCAATCAAGGATGCAGTCTGACTGCATGCAGGAAGACAGGCAGCATGCCCTGCTCTACGCTGAGGCTGTTGGAGCTACCCTGATATGTGCTGTAATAATTTTCAGGAGTGACATTTCTTTATATCAGACAATAGCAAGTTTTCTGTCTACTGTCTTAGTGCCAACAGAATTACTCGAGTTACAGGATATGACTAGGTTGTCTTCACAGTTCAAATCCAAAATTTTGCATCTGTATTTCAAGAAAACTTTCTTTTTCTGGACATGACAGTATTCACTGCTAAGTCCATGTATCCTTAAGCAAAGCCAGCCAACAACCATATGGATATCATAGTGGGGCGGAATGAGCAACAGCACCATGGCATTGTATTGTGCATATGTTGTTAGTACTGACTAAAATCAGACTTGCCAAACTTTGATGAAAGTAGTGTTGGTTTTCAAGGTTAAAAAAATACTTTCCATCTATTGAGGTTAATTTTTCAGCTGAACAGTTTCAGCCATTGATGGCAATGACCTTGGACACTAAGTGGGCAGAAAGAGCAATCCCTTGATGGGGCATCCAGAATTAAAGCAATACATGTGATTCAGTGAAGAGCTTGGTATTAGAATATTACAAACATGCCCAGGAAAGGGTTGAAGTTTGTGGTTTCCATCACTCATAATTAAGGCAAGAAAGCATTCTAAATACATAGGTGAGAATTTAATGTTTCTCTTGTTTCTGCTTCTGCATTTTAGTGAATGCAACCATCTTGTGGGCTGTGGATCTAAAGATACTGGAAAAACTGTAGTTTTTTAAAAAGCGACCTGTTTGACTGAATTTTTTGTATCTGCCTCTTGAGTTGTATCTTCTCTTGGTCTGGAAAAAAAATACTGGTTGGTTGCTGCCTGGTTTGTTGCAGGACCTTAAATCCCGAAATCACTACCCTGTGTTCCCCTAGTACTATTGATGTACTCTCCAAAGCCTTGAAGCAGGTAAAAAGACCTGTTTTCAGTAAAAAATTACCTTTGAGAAAACTTCTGGTGGAGCTAGGAAACATTATGATAAGAGAATCTTGATTTTTGTACATAGTTAATTCACAGTTTATCACTGGCGGTCATTCATATGGCATTTAACTTGTATTTGCAAAGGTCCATTAGGCTTAGCACATTCATTTGGGGCTTTTTAAGTATATAATTGTGTATGTGTAAATATATCCTAGGAACCATGTTCTTCTCTGTCGTACCTGCCCGGGTTTATTTTACATTTTTAATGAGGTCATTATGAGCAACTAATTTTTCCTGAAGTAAAAGAAAAAACAAAAAAAGAAAGTTAAGATGAATTAAAGGTTTATCTTGTGTAATATTATTCCTTATCTCCCCTCTTTGCCCCTTGCTACTTTTGTTTGCTATTCGTTATAGTAAAAGCCCTAATTTTACATGAACTGTTTCATTTTTCTGGAATTACTCTGAGAATTTTGTTTGGCTGTTTGCATTTTAATTTTACTTTAGTACAAGTCTATTCCAGTTACCAGACAGGTTTTCCAAATTTCTGACCATTCACACCCCATAATATTTCTGTTATGTGTGCATGCAAAGTGTAACCTTTTACCTTATTTTATAAAAAAACCCCCATTAGAGAGAGTGCTAGGTTTTACTATAAAAATAACAAACATTATTTGCTATTTTTACTTTAACAACATACGTGTTAGGTAATCATCTGATGCAACTCATTTTTATTTCAACTGAATTGATATGAAGGGATATATAAAGCAATGTGTGCTTTAGGTGGCTCATTTAACATATTTTAGTTCAACTGCATTTAGCATGTTATACATACTGGTAAGGTGGGAGCAATAAGTAATAGCTGTAACATTTGTATAGAGTTAGGTAAGAAGATGGTGCTAATATCCAATTCCTTTCTTCTTTATATATCAATATTGTGATTAAAGTACTATTTCTTTCATAAAAGAAGTTATGTTGATGAACCCTGCTTGAGAGTTAATAAAGTCCTATATGGAACATACATAGGCTATAGTGGAAGGAAAGTTGAAGAATTTGCCTACTGAAGACAGTATTTATGAAAAAGTTCTTTTAAGAATATGACATTTATGCATATTTGTAGGTATTAATCTGTGTGTAATATCTAAAAAGGAAAACCATTGCTTTGGAGAGTACCGGTGCAATGAATATTTATTAAATCTTTCTCTTACCTGTTTTAGGAAGGCTGGAGTTATCTGTTTTACAGAAGTCTAGATTCCAGGCTGTGTTTTTTTTCTCCATTAATCTGGACCTCCTGAAATCACAACTCTATTTTGCAAGTACTGTTTATAATCCAAGGTTTCGGTAATATTGCATGTGCAATGGCAGCTGTTCAGAGAGCAGGTATCAAACTGCAAGGGAAATACCTTTTATCATTAAGCCCCTCCTCTCAGTAAGTCAGGATAATTATTGCCATAGCAGCCTCTGCTTGCTCTTTAGGGAAGGACAGACTAGTTGGACATCCTGAGTCTAGCCAGGCTGGGGCTGTCATTGTTTCCAACAGTGAAAGAGTAGAAGAGTCCAGGGGCTTGGGACATGTATGTGTGTGTTTGCACTTTCCTTCTCTTCACCTTCCTTCACTCCCAGAATCCTTGTTGCTGCCCTACTACTGGACTGGTCTGTGGACCTATGTTGCACTTGTCCCATCAAAGAGCTTCATCCAGCCCCTCTATACCTGCCTGTCGCTTCTTCTGCCTCATGGTTCCCATATCACTCCAAAGGCTCAGCTTTGTCAAAGAACTCTCATCCTCCAGCTGCTTAATCCAGGGCTCATGTCCTACCTCTTCAGCCCACAGCCCATGTCTGCTCCAGGTCCTAAAGTCTTCCTCCCACAAGCCTGCATCTCCAGCAGCACACACCAGTCCTGGGATCTTCCTGTCTGATTGCCTGAATAAGCACTTCAAATTTTTTATTAACTTCTCTGACTTTATAGCTTCCCTCTATGTCCAGCCCTAATCAATGGTAAATATTAGATTTGTCAGTTCAAGAAGCAGTTCAGAGAAATTGCCTCCATCCCAGACCATTTCACATCTCAGTCTGCTATATCACTTCTCTTGATCCTTCCTGTCCAGCTCCTCATATTACTTCTGTTCTCACTATTTTGACATCTTGTAGCACCAGACTGTACTATCTCCTTGTTAGATGCTGTCCTTCACCTTGCTGCTTGAATTATTCATTGTCTTCCTTACCTCCTCTTGGCTTCTGCTGTGGCACTCTCAGCCTTGCAAAAGCAAATTCCCATCTCTTGTGCTGGTGAGGTTTTCAAAACTCTAAACAATTCTCTAAATGTAAGAGATGACAGAGAAGAAAAGCTAGCCCAGAAAAAATATGTTCATGGCAAAAATATCATGAAAGATTCACTTGTCACTAGTGGTGAGAGTAAGCTGAGCTTTGTTTCAACTGAAAAGACACACCACTATTCTTTGAAAAAAGATATTCTCTGCAGAATAAAGTATAATAACATATCATATGGTTAAAATGATTAGGTCTAAGAAAAACATACAGTACAAGATTCTACACAGACTCACAATTTGATTTCCAATTCAAATTAGGGAAGCAAATAATACTTGTCAGTGGACATGCCTCAAATACTTCACACAAGAAAAGCTGTCTTAGACATGAAAAAGGAAAATTATGTTTGAATCAGTAACCTTTTTTAGCATTTGAAATGTATTGTAATGGCCTGTGGTTTTTCTTATATCTCTTAAAAATACTGCTATTAGTAAGTTATTGTTGTATTGGTTTTTTTTTTCCTTTGGATTTCAAGTAATTTGCAATTTTGCAGGAATAATATCTGTTCATGCTGAACTATAGAAGGGTAGTTTGTCTGCATGATGCTAAATCTACCCTCCTCACACACAGTGGAATAATTGGATATAGGAAGAAATACAGTTTAGTATTTTATTTTGGTTTTATTATGATGTAAACATGTATTTACTGACTGACTAAAATACACTTTCTCATAATTTTTGTACCACAGGTCAGTTGCTCCGTCTGAAAATGTTTCGAGAGGATCATGGGTCTTGGATGACGATGTTCTTCAGTACCATCCTCTTCCTCTTCATATTTTCTCACATTTATAACCTGTTCCTCATTATGGCAGGGAATATGAGGTAGGTTCCAGAGTTTATTTTTGTCTCTTTTGCTCTAGAATATACTTTGCTGTAAACTTTTTTATTCCTTTGCTTTCTGCATTCAGGTAAAATAGTAGTTTAATTGGTTAATTAGCCAAGAGGATGTAAGTATTACTTATAAAAAATGGAGTCCTAGACTAATGTTAACAACTATTAAATTACGGTACTACTGAACATTATATATATTCTTTTAAAATTTAAAATTATAGATAAACAAATTTGATTTGAAGTTAGGGCTGAGTAGTTCACAAGATTAAGTATTACTATTGTGCCTGGGGAGGAAGTTCAGAGTTAAAGATAAAAGAAATTGAAACATCTAAATTTGAGGAAACTCATGGATATTAAATGGGTAGTATATTTCTGTTTTGGTTATGTACAGTAATATTTGCTGATCCAGTTTGTTTAGAATATTCTTAATTTTTTTTTTGCCATAAGGTACTCTGACAGAACAAAATTGTGTTTGGCTGAGGGATGAACAGCTATCTATTATATATGGATTTATTTTAAATAGACCTCTTTATATTAATTTTCTGTCTTAAGACCTGCTTTCTCCTATTATCTCAAAATTGATACCACTTTCATGTGTTGATTTTCCTGAGAAAACCTATGTTATTAATCATCTAATATACACAAAATTAGTTCATTGGACAAAAAACCACAGTAATATTTTTTATGAAAGGCAAGATAGCATCTGAAGACTTCCCAGCAAGGAATAAAAAATCCAAAGTACATATGAGTCAAAGAACAATGCAAATAATTAAATTACTTGTTCCTAGCAGAATATCAGAGCCATACCAACAGAGTCCAATTGTAAGTTATTTAATGGGCTGTGGTGTGGTGTGTTACAGATCTTAAGCACGTCAACAAAAATGTGCAGTGTTTAAAGTCCTGCAAACAACGTAACATACAGCAAAAGGTGAGTAGGGGGCAGCCTGGCTGTCACTGAATGGACATAAGCACAGACCAGCTGGGATAATCATGAGATTGTGACATGAAGACTAAGTACACTGATTCGAGCCAGGCAGGTAAAGCAGCAGACTCATTGACTGTTTTACGGAACGATCACAGTAATGATGTGGTAAATATGAATAGGTGCCCAATGACAGGTGGGATAATTAGGATGAGGAAGGCGGGAGCATTACAGGTTTGTGGCTTCCCTATTTACATAGTCGTGCTATTATTGGTATTATGTTAAGATCTATATTCGGTATTTTTAATGTCCCATAAACTCAAACCAGCTGGCTGTTAGACAAAGCATTAAGAATTTTGAAAGCCTGACTCATGTCTTGAAATCAGATTTCATTTGTCCTTGTCCACATTCCTGCTTCCTGTACCTGTTACAAGCTTCCATTAACTCCACTGAAGAGATTGTGTGGCCATCAGCATCCACATCCATGGAAATAGGCATGGCCTAGTACTAAAATAGCTGGCGCCAGACAATGTGCACTCTTGCTTTCTGTGGGGTGACGCCTCTCCTTTTCTGGACCTTATGCTCCAACTCTGGATTTGTTGCAATTCTTTTGGGAAGCTGACCATAATGTGCTCAAGGAATTTGCACAGCTTTTTTAGAAGCGGGCTGAGGGCTCATTATGGACTCGTTGGCTCTCCAATCCAGCAAGAAAGGATATGGAACAGTTTCAGTCTCAAACAACAGAACTTAAATCATCAGTAAAACGGAGCTCTTGGATCAGTCCTCTCAGAGTCGGGGTAGAACAGTGTGTAATACTTTTGAAAAGAGGGTTTCTACAACAAGCATCATCAAAGCCAACTGCTCCATGTTACCTTAATAAAGTTTTTCAAGGAGAGCATTATTTTTTCCGGAGTAAATGTGATCCTTATGAACGCTATTTGCTTTATGGTTTGTACTTGTGTGCAAAAGAACAGCTCTGTCTATACCTTTTGCCAGAGTGCCTTACTGAAATAGCTATCACCAGCAAGGCTGGGTTCCAGTATGAAGGCCAGAGTTTGCCTGCATGGAGGATATGGCGTTTGTGGAGAGAAACTGGCCTTTGTGCCTGTGGCCTCCTAGGAAACACAGGCATCCCAGATTACACATCTTCCAATACAAGGGCTTCGGAAGCCTTCCTGTCCACAAGACTAAGTGAAAAACATAATTTTTTTCTGCTTTTTTTTTGTTTTCTCCTTGCAACATCTCTGGTTTGCCTTTCCCTGGGTGCTGGCAGGAGAAGGATTCTGACAAGTTTCTTTATGTCAGATGTTTGATCTCATCAAAGAAAATCCCTTTCAGGCACACAAATAGGAAAGTCATACATTATGCATTATGCCAGCATGGGTGATTACAACAAAAGCAATATCCTTTTGAGGGCTTGAGAAACCTGTGATTTAAAGTTCTGTCATATAACCATATCTAAAAAAGGTGTATTTTACAGTTGCCAAAATTTGGGGTTTTTTAAAATAATTTTTTAAATACACTCGACATGTGTCTTAGTGCAGCAAACCTAAAAAGTGTGACTATATCCCTTAAAAATGTAGCAGTAGGGACTGTAATTTGCAGGGAAGTGTATCAGCTGAATATTGTATTCAGTTTTGGGCTCCTCACTACAAAAAAGACATTGAGGTGCTGGAGCATGGCCAGAGAAGGGCAAGAGAGATTGTATCTGAGGGTTTTGATGGTCTCCTGCGAAGGTGGGGGGTGTCGGGGGCTGCAGGTGCCGGGGCTCCCGCGGTGGGATGAGACAGGGCTTTCACTCGTGGCTGTGGAGTGTTTCGATTTCCCGCCGTTTGAGCTCACGGCGTCTGTCGCTGCCTGGCAGCGGTGGCTCCATAGTGCAGCAGTTGCAGGGTCCTAGTGTCACTCTTTATGTCACCCTTCTGCCGCCCGCACCGCTCCCGGCTTATCCCTTCTCCGTCCCCGTGGTCTCCCGGCTACCTTAGATATAGCCTACTGGCGATAGCAAAGAAGGGTCTTCCTTGGCAAAGCTTCTTAGATGTTTATTGTTGCTTTTTGGTAACAGCCATGTGGAGAAAGACACTGATGGACACATGCAGTGCCTTTTTAAAACCTTAGGGTTCCTTGTGACCAAGGGTGACCCATCCCACGGGACACAGTGACAGCGCAATGCCCTCTGGGAACTGTAGTTCTGAGAATCCCGAAAACATGGAGAATTGCAAGGAATCCTGGGAAGGAGAGTTCTTTACTAAGGGGTGTGAGCTTAGCACTGCCCTGCCTCCCAGAAGAGATGGTGAGGGGTCTAGAGAGCGAGTCATATGAGGAGTGGCTGTGGGAGCTGGAGTTGTTTAGCCTGGAAAAAAGGAGGCTCAGGGGAGACCCTGTCGCCATCTACAATGACCTGAAATGAGGCTGTAGCGAGGTGGGGGTCCATCTCTTCTCCCAGGCATCTAGTGACAGGATGAGATTGGATATTAGGAAAAAGTACTTCACAGAAAGGGTTGTTGATCATTGGGACAGACTGCCAAGGGAAGTGGTGGAATCACTTTCTCTGGAAGTGTTCAAAAGACATGTGGCTCTTGGGGATATGGTTTAATGGTAAATACACAGGTTCTAATATTTGATGATATTGGAGGTCTTTTCCAACGTCAATGATTCTATAATTTTATGAAGAAGTTGCTGGTATTTGAATATATATAATACAGCTTCCTGCTGGGTGAAAGGGTGACTATTTGAAATAAAAATTTTGTGACAGATTAGAATGTATATTTTAAATTTAAAGTCACTAATTTTTTTTTCAGTGATGTTTCATTTTAGGTACTTCACAGTGTAGGGCACTGGTCCACTTTATGTTAGGTCACTGTTCTTGTAGTCAGAGCTGAATATCTGGTGACTATATCTGTTATCAAAGTACCATTGAATGTTTTCCAAAAAAAGTGAGGGACTTGGGTGTTTATTTGTTATCTTAGCTCATTTAGATTCTTGAAATTGAGTAATGATTTTGAGTCGTGTAACAGATAAGCAACATGACTTATTTATCAAATGCTGTATTTGAAACATAAAAGAAAGGAGGAAACTTTTAAATTTTCTGTATGAAAAAGTTTCTTGCGGCAAAGCCACATGGTGGCAGCAAAGGGCACAGTTTAAGAAGCTAAATCGTGTAGAAGGAATACAGAGTTCCTCACTATCAAACTTTTTTCCCTGGGTTTTTCTGTGCCACAAGCAAATCCAGAGCCCTTTATTTATTGTCGCTTTCTTTAAAAGAATTCTGCGTCTGGAACTGTCCAGGGACTGTCCCACATTTTGTCATTTATATGTGACTTTTGCACACTTGACATACTGAGGTGTTCTAAGTCTGTACTTACACGTACTGAAGTTTTCCCAACTGTATTGCTCTAAGTGGAGACTATATTGCCTAAAGAAAATCCATTTTCTCCTTTGGGAGCCTGCATCAGTAAATAATGCCTTGATATTTAACATTACAACACAGTGATTCATATGACATCCAAAAATGAAAGTTGCAACTGCTTGTCTTACAAATGTCAGCTGTCTTTTCTTAGGTGAAGAGATTTTCAACTGTCTGAAGGATGTTCAGGTGCATCATTAATCAATACTGTAAAGTGTCATTGAAGAAACAGACGCAAACCCATTTTCTTTTTAGCTGGAAATTGTCACATTACTGTAGCAATAAAACAAATAGTTGGGATTGTCTGTTTTGAGTGTTCCATGTGTCAAGAGAGGGTTTGGTGTGAGTGTATTACCTGTGCTGTCAAAAGGTTTTGGTTATTCTTATTAAGCACCAGGAGAGAGTACATCTTTTTGGGTGCAGTTTTATCTTCTCTTACTGCTCATTTCTTTCACAGAAGAAGTGTGGCATTTCAGTACAGTTTACATTACTTGCAGAAATTCTTTAGGTATAAAAATACTACTTTAATTAATTTTACTTAAAGTTCAAGTGATTTAGTGAATTGGGACCCAGTTACAATCTGCAACTGACAAATACATGTAAAGAGGGTTTGCATCTTGTTTAACAAGCTGAAACAAGGAAACAGCTATTTATATATTTAAAAGCCACAATAATAACTTTCTATGAAATACTTTACCTTTATCCAAATTAGTTACTGCTCCTTTTCCTTTTCCCCCAAAACACAGATTATTGTGTCCCTGGAAATGTGTATTTACTCAAAGCTTTAAGCTACACGTTGTTCAGGATTCTGTGCTTTAGTTTGTTTGATTGCTCATTAGAGTCAAGGATTAGTCATCATTAGCATAATTTCAGAGCAAGATTTCAGGACAACAAAGACTTTGTTTACCTAACCACGGTTACTATTCTACAGAACTGCCAGACCCACAGTGGATCTATATTAGACCTCCAGGATACTTTCAATAGCTGTGTCTACCTAGCCATATGTTTCATGAGCTTTATGTTGATGTATCCTTTGTGTATATTTGGTGTAGCTGTGTATTTATACCGCAGTCACGCTTAATATTTGGCAAAGATTATAGTGGTATACTGTGAGCTTCAGAAAGTTCAAGCTTTGGTGAACTGCTGGAAGGAAAGGTTCCAAATCTGTAAGCCCTCTGTGCTATTCTCAGACACTAATCCTTTGGGGCTGTCATCAGTCTTTCTCAAACTGTATATGGAAAACAGGAACTCCCTTAGAAAATTTATAGCTTCTGAACAGCCTAGGCTGTGACAGATTTACGTTATGTAAACGTATATAGAGGCAGAAAGTTTAATATGGTTATACAAATTATGGATGTAAAATATTACTCCAAGAATGCAGTCTGTAAGACGTTTTAAATTTAGCCTTTTTATTGCAGGTTATCCTCCCAGCTGGGATCCTAAGGCACAGGTGTCTAGTGAGATCACAGCAGCAATAGAAACCATATTTCCCAAGTCACTGTGATTGGAAAGTGTATTGAGCCAGGATTAGGACCTGAAAGTCAAAGTAATTGAAAATTCCAAGCTAGTTCATGGTGTTTCAACCTTTATAGCTAAACTTACTCCCACCTGGTCAAAAAGTACCTCTCCATGTCCTAAATTTGCCGTATTGCTTCTGTCTTCTGTGAAGCAGACTTTTTCAAGCTTTTCCTTTTCCTAAGCCAGGAAATGGCAAAAAATAGAATATGCTTAATTTAGGTGTAATTAAAAGATGATGATTCTGAAAACCCAAAGCTTTTAACAATTAAGAAACTCACTCCCCAAACCGCACTGCAGAGAAAGGACAAAGGAGGTCTTGTACGTCACAAAACAGTTGGCATAGAATCATCATAGATCCCAGGGAGGATGGATGTAAACAGGATACCAAAGAGCTTTCATATCCATAAAGCTGTCCCAGGAGTACTTTCTGGATGCTGGGATCAAAGGCTGCCAAAACTCCTGTGGCACAATTAGCTCTGTTATCCCGAAGTATCCATAATAGAGGTCGATCAGGGTGAGAGCAATGTTAATCACCTCGATAGTATGACTGAAATAAATAGGAATTCTCACCAAACAGTGAGAAAAAAAAAAATCAAAGCCAAATTATTTTCCTGTAAACTCTTTTAGAGAGCTTACAGGCAAAGGCCAAACAACAGAGATTCGAGTGACACATATCAGTTCTGGAAGGAGTTTGTCAAGATACAGACAGAAGACACAGCTCAGGAGTTAGGTACTTGTCACGTGGGCTGACTGAATTAGTCTCAGGTACTTTTAAGTGTTTAGGTAAGAATTCTAGTTGTAGCACTGTTGAAAGCCCCCTTTCCTCTAAGAGCTTTCTTTCTATTGACAAAATCAATGACTCTGGTTTCAAGAAGGCTCTCACTGATAAGAGATGCCAGAGGGAAGAACTGTAATTGGTGAGCATGGCCAGACCTGTTAGCTATGAACAGCAGGTACAAAAGATGCTGGAGGCTGTGATGGGAGAAGCATGGGAGAGCAAAAGGCATGTCCAGCACCAGAGGGGCCTTGCTGAAGCCCAAGACAGAAGGACAAGTGGCCCTTTGGCTGTATCCTAGCTGTCCTGTGATGTTGCCATGGTGAGACTGATGTGACTGTGGGAATGTCTTAGGGCTTTATAGACTGATTCCCCTTTCCTCCTTGCAAATAAATATCCTTTCCAGTGCTAGGGATAAATGACTAGTAAGTTGATCACAGCACAATGTTGTTAAACCTTATGCAAAAGTTAATTGGTGGTGCTATTATGTATTTTGTATTTGCTTTTTATTCTTTTTTAAAAAAGTGAAAAAAATCCACAATTAAAAATATTCAAAAGGTCAATTCATGTTTGTATTAATATGAAATTGCATATGTAAGACTTCATGAAGAAACTTGTTCATATGCTGATATTATTATTAAGTTGGCCATTTTTAAAGTGTTTCTGTTCATGTCACAGATAGAATAACAAGGCAGATTTTCTCTGCTTTTCATGTGGACAATTACTGACATATCTTTTCCTTTTTCTTAAGGCACAGGTAATGGTTTCAACATTGCTTTTCTTATTTCATATCCCTCTATTGAATTGACATGTAGACATTGAGAGTGTTTTCCCTTAATGACACTATGATGTTGTTGTGGCATTGTCCAGTAGGATTGTGTGAAAATGCTCTGCTCCATCAGCTCTCCTGCCATTTCAGGAACTATAACATTGCTGTTACATTTGTTTCTGGTTTTCTTTACCCATGACACACACGAGTTGAGTCTCCTGAAGAGTGAAAAATACTTTTCCCTAACCCAGATTATTGAGTTCCAAAGAGAAAAACAATCTGGGGGACAAGTTAGTGGGTTGCCCTGCGTTTGCAGCTCATGAGGTGAGGCCACATGCCTGTGGGTAATATCTCTGTGTAGAAGGCTGGAGTCCAAAGACACCTCCTGAGGCCTGTTAGGATATAGTCCTTCCAGAATGGTCTGAGTAAAGCATACTGTCTTCTTGTATAGGATATCATGTCTTTAGGCCATCTCACCTTGAAATAGAAAATCTGTAAAGCTGTAATCTGCACTTTTAAGAGGTTTGTCCTTTGCCAGGGAAACCTAAAATTGAGGTTTATCTTCTGAGAGGAACTACTGCCAATTTCCATTAGCTGAGGAGCTGGTCCCTTACTCTCTTGTTTGCTTTTAGCTTTTAAGAGGAACAGAGATAAACACTGTTTTAAAAATAGAAATCTAATAACAAAAACTTCCATAAAAATCAGTTTTTTAGAAGAAAAGGCTTCTTGACACTTTTCATCCTTCTTGGTTTTGGCTGAAAATCCTGAAGATACCAAGTACCTGGAATAGAAAAATCTGTAGCCCAGCTGCCACCCTAGTGAGACATTTGCTTGCTCTAGGTACTGCTGCTGTATTCTCTTTTTTATCACAGAACAGAACTGGGGAGAAGAGAGCCCACCTGTCCCCAGCACGCCTGCCAGCAGCAAGGTAGGTGGTGGCAGCAGATGGGGAGGCAGCCTGTTTCCCAGCCCTGCTAGGCTGCTGGAGGGAGGGTGCAGTTGTGATGGAGGCTGCTGAACATGAAAGCCGTGGCAGGGAAGAGAAAGAATTGGAAAGTGCAGGAAGAAATTTTGCAGGCGTTTGGTGTCCCCCGGCAGCAGCGGCAGCAGCTGATGCGATTCAGACAAATTTCACCCATGTGGTGCTTTCAGCTCCCACGGGGTAACACAGGGTGATGGTCTCTTGAAGTGCCCTTCTGATGGTCCTGGGTACATCAACTGCCTTGTGCTTGAAGGTGACTGCTTGTGTGTGTTAAATTGAGCATTTGAGGTAATTCTTGCCAGATTATGGCCCTAATGCTACTGATTAAACTGCTCTTGCTTGAGAGGGCAATTTGAAGTTATCTGTTTCCTTCATCATTTAGTAGTACAAGGGGTAATGGAAGAAAATAGAAAACCAGGTTTGCTTTCCGAGAAAGTATGACTTGAGTTTATTTAAGCATTTAAGATTGCAGTCCCTCCCAAAAGTACGTGCATTTGTATGACACATTTTGTTCTCATCTTGAAAAATCAATGCACAGACATTTTTATAGAAATGTCTGAATTTAGCAAGTAATAATGGATGTCCCCCCATTGCTTTATCTGATGCTGTAACCATAAACCACCCTAAAAACACAACTGTAACAAAAATAAGTAGTCAATTTAAAAAATATTTACCTGCATTTTTCAGCAATTACCCGTTTTCTAGGTCTTCTTAAAGAGAATCTCTAAGTGTGTTGTAAATAAAACAGTGCTTTGGTAATTAAGCTGCAGGGTTAATGTAGTTTTTTTAACACACGATATCACTTGTAGATGACACCTTATCATTAATATGTTCATACCTCTACAAACCAGCAGACTAAGAGATGTGCTTGTACATGTGAAGTTATAAATGTTTGATGCAAATTATAAACTGACTACCTTTTTCCAATCTAGAAATTACGTATTTTTTTAATGAAAGTCTTATGGTTTTTTTTTCCACTCAGGCTTATGAGTTCTAACATTTTGGCTGTGAAAGGGAAGCTATGAATGGTTCTTGGGGGTTTTAGAGAACCGTTGGGTATATTCCAGTGACAGTAAAAGGTTAAAAATATAAAAATGTTTTAATCTCCATGACTGACATGGACAGATTGGAAATATTTACCAGATAGTAAAGGGCACAAATTAAGATGGTAGAGCAATACTGCATCTCATTCCTGCTACTTGCATTATTTTATCTGACACTTATCTAAGTTAATCTCAAATAAAACTAGCAGTATTTTCACTATGGAATTGAACTTGAATCCTTAGTCTTCTCTTAGCAATACTCATAGTATGGAGAAACCTTCATACTCGGCCCCCAACAAGAAAAATGACAGTAAATTTGTGGAGGGAGGAGAAATTTCCAATATTGATAATTTAGTCTATCAAAGTACTCAGGACCTTAAAGGCTTTCTTGCTTTATTTATTTTTTTCCAGTTGATTACTCAGGTTGCTGGTTTTTTCTCTGTGAGTCTTTGAGTCTTTGTGCCAAATCTTGAGTTCTTTATTCAGAATACCCGCTAGATGATCCAGTATTTTTTGCTTAGTAGTAGCTGCAACCCTCTACTTTTTTTTGCATGTTAACAAGAAATAGTGTCTTAAAATGTCTTCACCGTTTTTCACAGCATTACACATTTTAAGCCTTTTCCCTACTACACTTATCTATAGGTCTTGAAGTGAATGTTTTTATTTGCTGTGTAGTAACAGCGTACAAAGTTTTGAGACAGGACTTACTCCCATTCTTCTATTTTTATTCTTTTGTGCGAGAACTTTGTATAATGTAGTTTCAGCACCCAAAGGAACTTCATATTCAACTAGGTAGCCAAAGCACCAGTTACAGCAAATTGAAGCAGATATTTTCAATAAAACATTGAATGTGTGCTGTAGAAAAGTTAACAAGCAATCTAAAATTCTTCAAGATTTCAAAGATAATTTTGAATAATGTACAAATAACTACTTATGGTAGTACCAGATGGCAGAAAAAATTTGCTAAATTAATGAAAAGAGCTTTTTTATAATTAATGTGCCCAAAGCTTTCTCCATGTTATCATTTTTCAATTAAATTTAGCGTTAAAGTTTTAAAATTAACATGAAAGTTTCAGTATTATTCAGACAAAATGCAGGTACATCCACTGATATATTTACCTTGTCCATTCTGCAGGAATATTCTGTGAAAGAAGGAATGGACATTATATTGCTATTTCTGAAAAAAATGAAAATATAGTGTTTTAATTCTATAGGTGTATAGCTTTCTTTAAATGCATTACTGGGAGTAGTTATTTAAAGAATTTTTCTCCTTTTTTTTTTTTTTTTTTTTTNGTATGTAAAACTTTTAATGCAATTCACCATTTTAGGAGTGAAAGAACTTAAGTATAGCTGAGTGCAAGAATTCCAGATTTGCATGCTGAAGTTGTATTCATATAGGCATGCAAAAAGGTTCACGTAGCTTAAGATACAAACATTTTCCAATCCAAAAATTCCCCAAGCAAAATCTCTTAAGTATAAGTTAGAAATGTTTTTCCACTTACTAATGCTCTCCTAGGTTAGGAATTTATTTTTAGAGGCATTTTTACTGTAAAAGAATCAGCATGACTATGATGGAGAGTGCTGCTGCTTGTAAAAGTTATAATGAAACATTGAAAATGACACAGTTAGAACCTATCTAAATGGAATCCACCTGTAAAATAAATTGTGAAAAAATGTGCACAATAGGTTCTTCCCCTTTCAGGTGATCCATTGTAATTCCTCTATTCTATCTAACATATAATGGGAACCGAGAACATGAATTGGTGCTAGGTAACAGCAGCATTTAACATATACAATTAGTCCTATAGAGATTAATAAATGATAATAGAATCAAAAGAACCTTTTTCTAGCCTTAAAATGCTTGTGGGGCTACGAAAGGGAATATTCCTTTAGTACTCTGCAATAGCAGGAGAATGACACCTTGCTCTGTATGAAGTACAGTGAGGGAACTTGCAGAGGGTTTTGTTCTTGTCCTAGAGTGAAGGCCGGTCCTGTGTGCACTCCTTGGGCCTCCCTGGGTGGTATGCCAACCCTCGAGCAGTGTGATTACAAAGGCAGAAACCTAGCAAAAAAAAAAAAACAAAAAACAACAAAAAAAAAACCTTCACAATAGACACTTCAGAAACAAATCACAAAAGCCTGAAATTTTCCAGGTCTGAAAAGACTCTTCCTAACCTCTCACTGTATGCAGCAACATGTAACATTTTGGGTCAGAAAGATATCTTTTAGTCTTTTTTAGAGTTATTTGGTTGATAATTGGAAATGGTTTTCTCACAACATTTACTGGCTAGAAGCATTCCATGCTGAAACAATTTCCATATATGCATACGAAAAGGTGAATGGAATTAGGATAGGAAAAATGCAGAAAAAACCCCAACCTGCCAGTAAGGTGAAACTAAAATTCTGTAAGCTGAAGCATGACACCATCACAACCCATTCCACCTGTGATCACTTCTTGTGACTCAGAAACATTGATCTTTTCAGATATTTCAGTTTTGGATTTTTCAAGTAAGAGCTGTCTACTTTCTCAAGGAACTGATGAGTAAATGCTCGGTTCTCATATTGGCAGGGTTGAGGAAAACCTTGATTTTAATCTATTGCTGAATGCATCCTGTGCCCAGGAGACAGGTCTTACCCCAGGGTATTTCCACACAGTGGATGTTAAGGTCCAGGTTCTCCTAGTTTTGCTTTGCCTCATGTTGCAGATCCATAGATGCAATAAGCATTAAATAAGCGAAGTGCACGTAGTGTCAGAGAGATGTCTTGAATTCTGTAGCTCTGAAAATTGCGTAGAATTGAATGTTCTCCTCTGGTATGACTAGTTCCAGCTGCTTTTCATTTAAAATGAGAACAGAGTGAAAATGGCTAAAAAAAAAATTAAAATTTTGTTTGCCACAAAGTTATGCTCAGGATTTATACATTAAAAATTACAGTAAGCTGCAATAGAGGATTTAAAATATTTCTAGGACCTCTGTGATTCTTAACTGAAGTTTTCCAATTTCACCCCTTCTTCTCACTTTTCCTGAAAAAAGAAAGCCAAGGAAGGAACTTTGCTTTGTTCAAAGCCCTGGTCAGACTTCAGGATTACAGAGGAATTGGGGGCACACTGCTGAAGATGATTAATTGCAAAATAGTTTAAATAGATCCTTATTTTATGAAGGTCTGCAATTGCGTGGTGTTTTTTTGAAACACAAGTGGCTGTGGTTAAAAAATTCCTGTATGTAAGTCTTGTCTTAACATTAAAGGTTAAGAAAGAAGCTGAGTGACTCTTGTTGCAGAGAAGGAAGTTGTGAAGGGGCATCTAAGACACTGAGTATATCAGGTTTTAGTTGAAGGCTGTGTTTTAAGAGGTCTGAAGTGAGCAAAGTCTAGTCTCAAAAGGAGGAAGGAGGAAGAGAAAATCAAGTGTCCATCAGAGAGTGTTTCTGAAAGACACAGC
This sequence comes from Pomatostomus ruficeps, assembly GCA_013400735.1. Classification (NCBI taxonomy): domain Eukaryota; kingdom Metazoa; phylum Chordata; class Aves; order Passeriformes; family Timaliidae; genus Pomatostomus; species Pomatostomus ruficeps. Next base: position 99,192 of record VYZT01040783.1, read on the forward strand.
CTTTGTAAAGTGACACAGTTCTCTAAACCAGTTAGGTTAGGAAAATACATGATAAACTGCCTCCTATCTGTTTGCAACTGGCTGACGTCATCTGAGAAGGGAGCCTGGCCTTCATTCTTTTATCTAACAGCCCACCTTTCCAGGTGTGCCCAAATGTGCTGCTCTTTGCTGGTGCTTCAAATTCGAAACAGTCAGTATGGATTGCACACAGAAGTAAAAAACAGTGAAAGGTAGAAAGCCATTCTTTCTGTTGAGGTCCTTTGGGTCCTAATGAAAATTTCAAATCAGTGTCTATTTTCTTCAGACTGCTTTCCTGATGTGTACTTTTCAGGCTGGGAAATTCAATAAGAAAAATATATTTTGTTCATTGGATGTTAGAGAAAGGCTTTTGTGGGAGTGGGATGGGTAGGTCATCGTGATAAGGAAAACAGGGTAGATGGATCACAGGTGGCAATACCTATACCTCTCTAGCTGGTGGTTCATGCAGAGATTTTTTGCTTCCATGAAAACTACACTGAAATTCTAAAATAAGAATTAAGACAGCTAGAGGGCACTGTGGCTAAACATTTGTAATCTACTGTTTAACAAGACTTGATTTATTTGCCAGATATAAATTGTAATTTGGAATTAACAATAGCTTTAACGTTACCCCTCATGTCTTCTGTTATATGCAGAATGCATCAAAATTACTATAAAAATGCTCTGTCTGTCTTTCATGAGCTTTTGAATGAAGAGACAAAAATATACAGAACTGAATATTATTGAAGTCCCACAAAAGAATATATTGACTATAAACTACATTTTTATGTTTATTTACAGTGCCATCTGCACATTTTCAGATGCTGAAATCTTCTATCCATTACTCACATTTATCTAATTGATAAATAATTTTTAAGGAAATTGGTATCCATATGTTGTACTAGAATCTTTATATATGTAAATAAGTGGCAGATGAGATATTGCTATGTATGTCCAAGGTTGCTTCCCTGAGGAGGGATTCAGGGCACTACATAAAATATTGCTTTTTGAGTTTGTTTGGTCTTTAATCTGAATGTTTGGGAAACTAAGTAAAACATTAATAGTTTTCTGTAATCTGCTCCGTTCGGCTGTGAGATGTATCTCTTGGAAATCTTAAAAAAGAAAGATTCCAGACTTTGACTTACTGAGAATGGCAACTTCTGAACACACAAGGCTGGATTTAAAGTCAGATTTTGTTGTATTGATTTCCTTGAGGAATGGCTTAGCCCTCCTGTGACCTCATTTAAACCACTAGAACAACCTATTGTGAATTGGTTCTCATGTGAGTAAAGTACACCAAGTCTGTCCATAGCTAAACTGCTATGAATTAATAATTCAGGTGCCAGATAATCCACTCTAAATCACAAGGCAATCTCTGCTGCATAAGTGATACATATACAGCTAATAGAGAAAATAAATAATCTTTACAAAATGTGTTTTTAAATGTATACAGAAAAGTGTATTGAGATACGTAAGGCTGTGATGAAATTTAAAATTAGTGATTCAGAGTGCTAGCTTTTGTTTTCTGGATCAAAATGTTGACAATCAAAGGATGTATAACCTTATTTTTCACAATTCCAGAGTTCTTGGCTTAATACTTCATCAGGATGCAAAATGGCTATGTATAAGGTTCATTAATGCGAAGTTTACATCTGACATGTCTGAATGTTTTTATCTACATAAATCACATACCAGTTAACTGCTGTTATTTAATTGCACCATCTATTTGATGGAATCATTTATTAATCCCACCTAATTGGGTGTGTGCTAGTAACTGTTACCAATTGTGCAGTTGAGCTGGGATTAGTTTCATGCTGGGTGTTGCAGCTGTACCATGACTCAACTCCTCTCTTTTGTCTCTGTTTTATTTAGGGAGATGACAGCATAGGTAACAGCTGAGCCAGTTGTCAGTCTTGGGTTTATTGGTGACTTGAATGCATGTTCAAGGCAAAGATGAAATGATTTCTGTCCTTAGGGAGTAAGATTTATCTTTGTCGGGCTGCTTATGGTTGAGCATGCTCCTGATATTTGGACTTGTTATTTTCCAGCGTTATTGAAAAATGTGTGTCTGCAACTTTACAGCAGCACTAAGTATATCCTGTAGAACATCTGAATTTCCCGTAGGCTTGCAAACATTAAACATAGATATTGAATTTCTGTCACCCTACCATAGCTATTCTACTTCTCTGACTACTGCAGAAAGTATACTTAAAAAAAGTTAATTGGAACCCACTGTGCTGACTTAAACAAATGGCTGTGCTAAGTGTATTAAATTCATGATTTGTAAGATTTTATGCCATCTTAACCTTCAGTAGTTTTAATTGAAGCTGTCTGATTTTTATCAGTTTGGTTGTTCTTTACTTTCAATGAGAAAACTGTATAATAAACCACCAAAAAGAAATGGACAATTATTGAGGTAGGTATGAAATAATCAGATTGACCTGTTCAAATCCTTAGGTTACAGGGAACCTACCCTGATAATTGACGAGAAGATAATTGATTCTCCTCATTAAGATCCAGAGACTTAAGGCAAAAGTAAACTCTCTATATTAACGCTTTGTCAATTCTAAGGTAAGTTTGAGGCAATTTAACATACAGTGGATTTATTTTCTCTTTTTTAGCTTCCTCTGTCCAACAGGAAACTTGTTTGGCTCCCCTCTGTCTTGTGGTATAATAATCAAAACAAGAGCAACTTAGGGATTCAGTACAGTGCATGTTTTAAATAAAAGGCATCCTAGCAGTTTATTCTGCAAAACACCTATTTCATAAGTGCAATTTTATATAATCCCAGAAGTCCACAAAGAGTTGTTTTTCCTTTTTTACTTCGGAAAATTAATGTGAACCAGGAGAATCATTGCTCTGCAGCAATTTTTTGTGACTACTTAAACCGTGATTTCATGTACATATAATGAAACCTGAAAACTGCTTTTATTCTGATTATTTGATAATCTTTTAACCCAGCAAGCAGTTTTGGTCCCTGTAATAATTCTCTGACATTATTGACAATGTACTTTACATCTAGGTATTATAAGACCAAACATAGAGAAATACCTTCTTTGCACCTGTTCTTTCCTTCTTTGTGCATCATAGTCAAATAGATGGCTCGAAAGGCAGGATGGATTCAAGTCTGATTTATACTGATAAAAGTCTTTCCCTGGTAAATGAAGACACACAGGGATTGATTGTCAGGCAGTATTTTTAATAATCAAATAAATGTTAGAAGAGAATAGTGTATACCCAGTTTCCTGTCATGTGTAGGTGGCATTATGTGGGTATGAGTGCCCAGTCACAGTGTTCTCAGTATACTGCAGCCTGTGATTCAGGTGAAAGTCCTCCCTTAACTCACTCCTAGGAATAAGCTTGCTTCTCAGTCCACTGAACTTTGTCTGGGAAGATGTTATTTACCCTTTATTCAGTCCGATTGCCTGTATATTGGGGGCTATTAGATATCACCTTGTTCTGGACATTAATGAGTTTGGCAGAGCTCAAACGTCCTACGCCAGAGACACCTGTCCTCTGTCAATAACATACCCTGGGACTGGAAGATGCACTGAAAGAGAAGGTGTTTGGGGTGCCTGGCACCCTCAGTGTTTCAGTTGCTTCCATCAGTGCTCATCTAACAATTGATGAATACCGGGATATACCTCGCACTGTGCAACTTCATTCCTTTCTTTTGATTTTTTTTATGGCCAGAAGGACTTCTAGTTTAAACCTTTGCTGATGTCTGTAACAAAAGTGTCTGTGTTTTGAAGGAGAATGGGTGTCACCTGTGTACTGCTGTGTACATTGCATGGCACGAGCTACTTCTGGAGCTACAGGAAAGAGCTGGAAGATAGGAGAATAAGGAAACTTGTAGGCTGCATAGGTCAGTGCCCAGCACTGACTGTGTTGCAAGAGCATGGGAAGGGGATAGCAATAAGATATGTGCAGGAGGGGCACAAAGGTCAGGGAGGATGTTTGAATATCCAATACTGTCCCTCCCCATGCCACTAAAGAAATTTAGAGGTGGTAGTCACTTTTGGATTTAATGTATTCGATAGGGTATTTTCCCACACAATTGTGTTTCCTTCATCCATGAGTTTCTCACAGTGCTTACTAAAGTCTTTTAAAGCTGTTTGCAGTTATGGGAGATTACCTTGTTTCCTACTGCACACATTTGGTGTTCAATAGGAGCTGTTTCTTTGTTTTGCTTACTTTTCCCCCTTGATTTACAGTATACAATACTTTTTTTTCCTGATTGCTACATTATAAGAACTAAAAGTGGCTGTTACTAAACTCATTAAAAATCCAGTATTTGGACTGGTTCCAGATAGTTCTAAAATGAAAAGATGTTATTTTGAGTGTCTTAAAGGGATCTGTGTTAGTGTTTGCATTGCTTGGTGTCTGCAGAAGTGCCCTAGAAAGGAGGGTAAGGAGCAGAATGGCAAAGGTTTTGTTGGTTGTAAGTTACTCAGTGTAGCAAAAATGAAAGCTCACCACAAAAACATATAGAAGGATTTCACAGTACTGAGTAGGTAGGTGACAAAATGGCAGGTGACAAGCTATTCCTTCTCAGGACACAGGGCTCGGAGCTAATAGAGGTAGTTGTGTAAAAACTGTCAGTGCAAAGGTGAGCAGAGGGCAAGGAAGAGAACGTAAACAATTACGTAGAAAAAGAGCAGAAAAGGAATTGAGTTCAAAACAAAACAGAAATCATTGGGCAACTGCTCATACCACTAATGCTCCTGCATCTTGAGTAATATACTTGGTTCTGTTTTGCCTCCAGAAAATAGTATGAAGAGCTCAAGACTACGTAAAGAAATCAGCAAGGATTGTCAAAAGAATGCCTTCTATATTACAAGCTGTGAAGTAGACTAAAGTCTATGAAAAGGTCTATAAAACCATGGATGATACAGAGAGAATTAACGAAGAAAACTGTTTATCCTGCTATAAAATTTAGACTATATCAAATAATATCAAAAACACATGTTGTGGAACTCATTGCTACAGAAAACCGCAGATATCTGTGTGGATATAAAAGCAATTAATAAACTCATGGAACAAGAGTATACTACAGTTTTACACACAATGTTATCACCTTTGTCTGAGAAAGTCCTTGAGCCTCAGACTGTCTGGAAGTCTGTGATGGGGAGGTATCACCTATAGGGTCTCTATTCTAATACTTTCCTTGGTCATCTCACAGAGGTGAATTATTGGGACAGATGAATATTTGATCTGGCAAAGTAGAGCCATTATTGTTATATTCTACACTTCTGGTTGTGTGTGGCTCTCAAATGTTTGATCATAATACAAAAGATATTTTAAAAAATGTCGTGTTCACATTAAACTGTAAAAAACACACTGAAGAATGTTACAGATCACATCCCAAACATGCCCTTTCTACTATTCTCTGAACACAAAATTCATGCTTTTTGAGGTTTCCTCTAAGTAATCTCATGAAAGATAGAAATTCTCTTCCAGATACCATCATGAAAGATCTCATGAAAAATCTCATGAAAGAATCTCATGAAAGAAAGACGTTCTCTTCCAAAGGAGTGATGACCCTGGAAATCTGGAAATGCTTTGGCACTGAAAGGAAATTTAGCAAGAAAGTGAGGGGAAAAGTACATATAGACTTACAAATGGGAAGATTGGTTGGAAATGCTGGCCTGTGTTTATTTACCTATCTGAGATTCTAGTTGTGTGTCTAATTCTGTTTGGGATTCTGTCTCTGTACTATTCTACTTGGAATAGTAGCTTTTGATTCAGTATATATATAATGTAAGAGTTGCAACAAGTACAGGGCCTTTGTATCAAACTTAACTAAATATCCATAAGAGATGGAATGAATATTTTGTCATTCTCACAATGCTGCTAAACACATAGTAAGGATCATATGCAAAATGTAACAAAGCTGCAAAAGAGTGAGATTGTGAATTGCTAAACTGTTATGTGAGCGAGAGATCAAAGGTTGGTCAATGCTTCATAAAGATATTTCAGTTTTATCAGCAAACTTATGAATTGAGTTCTGTCAGACTGTTTACTACTGTTTTAGTATAAAACCTTCTTTCCTTTAAAAGACACTGCTAATGAAAGAAAAATGCAAAACACATACATATGAAAATGAAAAGAGAAATGTGTTTTGAAGGTTTTTTTTGTGGTACAGCAGAGATAACATTGTACATTTCTTGGGGTACACTGTGTATTCTACTTCTGTCCAAATCCTCCTGTTAACAAATCTATACTAAAGACAAGCTGCCACTTTCATTTAGTCTTCAGTTCATTCATTCACTCATACAGCACCTAACAGACACTGGACTGAATATATTCAATCAAATGTTTTCTCTATAGTCATAAATTATTAGCTAAATAAGCCATCAGTACCCTGACCCTAAAGAGTGACATCTTGTTATAAATATCCAAAGAAGGAAACATTGGAAAGCTTGACAAGATAAATCAGCTCCTCTCAGTTTCTCTGACACCCACATGTACACATGCGCATGTGTCATGGAACACATTAAACATTCAAACCCTTAAATTAGTTTGGTATCCTTCCTTGTATTTGCAATTTTCATACTGTTTATCACCACAAATGTACACATATTATGGTTTCATTTTTCCAAATCCTGTCGGTAACACATTTTTGTTGCATATCACTAGTATAATTTTGGTTTCGTTGTCAGACTGCTAAATGACAGTGAAGTGTCTGCAGGGTGCGTAAAGCAGCAGCTTGTAATAGACTGCAGGTCCCATGTGAGAACTGAAGATGAATACATTTAAAGTTGCAGCAGTATAGCCTGAAAAATTGTCATCAATAATCTGATTGTGATTTGTGCATGTACTACTTTTTGACATGCCTATATGCATGTTGATGTAAATCTGACATGAAGACTGGTGACAGTATTGTGACCTCCAGTTAGTGTCCCCTCCTGTTACTTAACTAAGTTGTATTACTTCACAGAAAGAATATCAACAGTTCTACTCCTACTGGAGAACATGTAGAAGGTTTGAGGTCTTGGAAGGCAGTATTTCAGTATTCCTAGTAATGTGTGTTTGCAGAAACATGTGCCTGAGCCTCAAGGATTACCTCTGCAGGAATAAGATGCAGGACAATAAATTACATTTTAGCTAGACTTGTATAATATAAACACAGAGGATTAGTAAAATATTACAGAAGTGCAGATGAAACAAATATGTTCTTGATTTTTGTTCACTTATACCAGAATGTCAGAAAGCTTTTAGACTGATACTATTCTTAAAAAAATGACAGGTTTAAGAACTGAGGTGCATGGGAGGCATCTCTCTTTGCCATCATAAATTCTACCAGTTTATGTTGTGTATAATTCATAGACTTCTGGAGCCAGGACATTTCCAAGGGTAATGGTTTTAACGGTTAAACATTGCTACCTTTTTTCTATTTTTTGTGTTTAACTTAATCTTTCCATCATTTAATGATGTTACTTTTTGGCTGGACTAGAGAGCTCTCTGCTATCAATAATCTCCCGTGTAAGTACTTGTATGGTGTAATCAAGTCCCCTCTTAATCTTTGCTTTGATCAGATAGACACGACTTCTTAAGTCTGTCATTGTAAGGCAGGATTTACAGCCCTCTGATTATCTAGTGGTTCCAGCATAAGATTTTTTTTCTTTTTTTTT
>VYZT01040783.1:110984-129532 GCA_013400735.1 Pomatostomus ruficeps
TAAAAAAATGTTCTGAAACTGTCTCACTTCAAACAAACAGTGGTTAGTTGCTCTGCGGAAATTTCCAAAGTGTCCTTGGATGAAATTGTGTTGTACCAGGAGGAACATTCAGACATGAATAAATTATTTGTCAGTGTTGTTGCCAGCATATACATAAATAAAACACTGTTGCTGCATATTTGTTTTCGCTGGGACCCAGAAACAATAAAAAACTTCTATGGTGATACTCTTTTTTTCCCACTCCAGTTTAAACCCATTGTAAGTAACCTTGTCAAAGTAACATGCCAATATAGTTCTTATAGCATTTACACACCTCATAGAAGTTATTTTTGTTTAGGTTTATTACCTGCAAATACCTACCATCTAATAAGAATGTAAGAAGGTCTGTAATGTACCAGACTGTCTAACTTTTAGAAACATCCTATTTCTGTCAGTGGTCAGACATCTGATAAAGGGCACGGGGATGCTTCTTGCAGTGCACCCTCATATTTTTCACCAGTGCAGAGCTTAGAAGCTCTCAGTCCTATATTCTGGACCTATATAGTAGTACTTAATGCTGCTTTAGCCTATACTACTTACAGTAGTATGGATTTTCTTACATGAATTTATAATTCCACTTTTTTCAAATTACTTGCATTTTTCACTTACATTATGCACTCTGGAAAATACTTATTTTAAGTTCCTGATAATTATATTGGATATTTCCTAGATTTTGTGTTAGGAGACAGATTTAATACACCCTCTGTTCATATTGTTTCTCCTTTTATAATTTTGTAATTTATAATCCTGTGTATGTCTTCTGCTGCTGTTTACTTTCTTTTCTCTTAAACGCTCAACTTTAGCCTCAAAAATGGCATTATCTTCAGTGGTATCCAGGATACAGAAGTGGGGACTAATTTGTTTAAAAAAAACCAAAACAGGATGAGGACAGGGAGGACAAAGGCCATCTTGAATTAATGACATTATTGTACATGCAGGGTCATCAGGTGAAATTTCAGTTTACAGTGAAGGAAGAATCACATGAGGAAATGCATATAAAATGAAATTTACTTTCTGAGACATACAAAATAAAAATAAAATTTAAAAAAAAGGAAAAAACCATAAAGGGAAATTCATAGACTTTATGTAGATGAATTCCCTAAATTTTCCCAGTCTGCATTTTTCTTCCCTTTGTTACATCTATATGCAGGTAACTCCCTTAGAATTTCTTATTGCTCCTTATGTATTAGTACAGTAATTTAGCTGGCACCAGACACCTTGCGAAAGAAAGCTAAAATTCTGCTTACTGCCATTGAAAAAAGAATTGTTATTACACCCAGATAGGAGTGCAGTGGAGCAGAGCAGAGTGAATGATATTTTTTTGCATATTTTCTCTATTGTATAATCTCTTCTATATATCCCTTGTCTCATCATGACTAAAACGGAATTATTAAATCTACTGGGCCACTGCGCTGTTTTGACTCAAGGAGGAATACTCCTACAGAAAACAGGGCTTCAAAGAATATTGTGTTTTCTTTTCATCTGTTGTACCATCATTTCTAACTCTTAATGTACAAAAGCCACATGTACTTGGGATTGTTGCTTATTTTCAAAACATTTAAAAATGTTTTTCAATCTATCTGTCAATTGAAAGGATGTTATTAAAGGTCTGCCACCAAAATGTGACCTACTTGTGGTTTGCATAGTGGCAATATCTATGCCAAAAGCTTTTCCCCACCTGCTTATTTCATCACAGAATATTAATTTTAAAGAATTTGATCTTGATGCCTGCAGGTGAAACCAGTTAAGACAACAAGAAACCTTCATGAACAAGTGACTTGAACACTGTACAAGGCAGTGAAATTCTGGGGTAACACTGTACTGCTGTTACCATTTTGAAATTGAAATAAACTGAAATAGTTCAGAGTGTGGTGGACTAAAAATACAGTTTGATCTTCTATGAAGTCGATGATGAGTTCTGCTTAGACCAAGGTTGCTCTTTGCAAGCACATCAGATGACTGAGTTTCAGAACAAAGCATTAATTTTGCAAGGTATGTCCTCTCCAGAAGTTTTGCTGGAAGACTTTACGGCTTTATTCTACCTACTGCTCAGTAATGAAGGCTTTGAAAGGGACAGTCTGACAGAAAATACTGCTGTTCCAAGGATATCTTCCTGCCCATGGACCACTGAGAAAGAAAAGAAACAACATCTGTCTGTGGATTTATATATTCAGGAGAGGGAACAGGAGAAGGGAAGGTACATTTATTTGTAATTGTGCATATTGTTGAGAATCTTACTCATGCTTTATGTACATGGAGTTTTGGCATCAGCAGCTGCAATACTAGAGTGAAGATAGAAAACTGCTTGAGAAGCCACTTACGACAATGAAAGCTAGGAGAGGCTAACTGTGTGAGGCCAAGAGCAAAGAGAGGAGAAATGGAAATAGCGAAGTATAAGTATTTCCAAATCGGGTTTCATGTAATAGAACTTCCTCACATGTCCTTGTAGATACTTGCAGATATCCATGTCCAAAATATCTCATTTTCTGCTTTTACTTGGTTTCATTTGGATCATTGCAGTGGAAAAAACCCCCAAGGTTAGCTCTGCTTATGTTTTCTTACCTTAGTAATTCTAACCTCTTAATAAATAAATTTTGTAGTAATAAAAGCAATTTTCTTTAGCAGTTATGTAATTTCTTTAAGCTACAAGGAGATGCGCATCCATTATGTAGCTAGATCTTCTATCAGCTACTAAATCTACTACAGAAGGTGTGGCACAGAACTTGGGTGACATGTCTGTATTTACAAAAGTTACAGGTTTCAACAGTGGGTGGAAACTCTTGAACTACTGGTTTTCAGCACTCCTGCAGTATGTCATTAAAAATGTTTGCACATTGCCATTCCTCAAGTCTTCCCCAAATTTGTTCTGCATATGTGTCTGATTTCCCTGCAGCAGACTTTTCTTGACATCTGCTGTCAACACAACTGTAGCTAAACTGAGGTGGAAAATGCTGTGGCTTTTCAAGTGTGCTGTTTGATCAAAACCTGGTACTCCAGACAGACCCAGCAGGGGGAAAAAAGCAACCAACCAATCCTCCTAAATTTATATTACAGTTGGATAAAACTTTTCATTAAGAATTTTCTACAGAAACTGTAATTTCTGCTAAATTGAAATTTTCAACAGGACACTACTGTACTTTTTAAAGGAAAGGTAGTTTAAAAATGGTGGCTTTAAAAAGAGTTTTCCATTATTCCTTGCATAAATCTAGGTCACTGTGGTGGTTTATGGGATTATAGGAGGTATAGTTTGGATAACTCCTGTCTTCATATTTCCCTGTCACCAATGCTCCACAGGCAGATTACACCTTTATGATATACAATATGGTCTCTGGTAGGGGCATAGTCCACAATACAGCATAGAAGATATTTTTTCAAAACTAAAGTTTGGAACTGAGTTTTCGCAATTCATCTTCCATCAGAAAGTTTCCTGATACCAACATTTTGCCCCTGTTTCAGGGAAAAATGAGTATTGAAATAATTAATTTATTAAAAAATTGATTATTTTTTTGCCAGCTTAAACATGCATATGCAGTTAATTGACTAATTCAGAATTTTTTCTGGTAACTGTAGGAAGACTTGGCAGGGCATTCATTGGTTTGTTAAAAGTAGGCACAAGTCAGTGGTCAAGTTCAGAGCCTTAAGTACTGAGGAGGAGGACAACTAGCCATCTTTAAAATCAGATTTTTAAACTGCTGCCATACAGGGGACATGTATAATCTCTCAGTGATCTCAGGCAAATGCTTTTTACCTACAAACCAGTAACTAGAGAATATAAAAACAACTGTACCATGAGACACTACAACAAGTTCTTTGGGAGATAACAAATGTGTATGCCATACTTGTCAGCAACAAAGGCTTAATAGCCTTAACCTGCTTCAAGCAATGCAAACAGTTCATCAACAGTGTTCCTTGCATGAAGCGTGTCTGTATTTAGTTCTTTATTAAGTTTTTTTGCTGTCAGTGGCTCTAAAGCTAGACATTTTTGTAAAGGAAAAAGGTGGGAAAGATCTTTGGGTTTCCTTTCTTGCATTACCAAAAAACATGACCCAGCAACGTGTGCATGCATCCCAGAAAGGCAGTCCTACTGTGGGCTGCATCAAAAGATGTGTGGCCTGCAGGTCGAGGGAGTTGATTGTGCCGCTTTACTCAGCTCTCCGGCCGTCCCACCTGGGGTACTGTGTACAACTGTGGGGCTCCAGTAAAAGGCAGACATGGACCTGTTAAAGCAGGTCCAGTGAAGAGTTGAGTGAAGTTGATCAGAGGGCTGTAGCACCTCTCCTGTGAAGAGAGGCTGAGAGAGTTGGGATTTTTCAGCCTGGAGAAGAGAAGGCTCCAGGGAAACCCTATAGAAGCTTTTCAGTATTTGTGCCTGTTACGTGTTTGAATGGGTTCTGCTGAAACAGCACCAGCAGCGAAGTACTGATGGTGGCTCATAAGAAAGATGGAGAGAGGCTTTTTGCCAAGGCCTTTAATGACAGGAGAAAGGTCAACACTTTTATACTGAAAGTGTTTGGATACAGGGAGGAATTGTTTAATGATGAGAGCAGTGAGACACTGGAACAGGTTGCCCAGAGATGTTGTGGATATCCCATTATTGGAAGAGTTCAAGGTCAGGTTGGATGGAGATTTGAGCAAACCAGTCTAGTGAAAGATGTCCCTGCCCATGGCAGGGGGTTTGAAACTAGACAATTTTTAAGGTCCCTTCCAACCCCAATCATTCTGTGATTCTCTGGTTCTGTGAAATGTTCCCAAATGCCCACCTACACCTGATCTTTGGTGTAGCTTTGCTGTTTTTCATTGGATGGTGAAACCCAGGGTGTCATTTATTGGAAAATGAAAAATGTATTATTCCAAAGATACATTAATTCTTTTCTGTCATTAGAATTAGTTTAGAATTGATAGAAACATAAGCAACAACCTGAGCTATTCTGAGATAAACACATCAAATTCTATATCCCATTAAAATGTAGAATTTGACTAGAACTGTACCTTTGTGCTAGTATATATGGAACCAACTTCTTTTTTTTTCCCTGTAGCCTTAGGATTAATTTAAAATGACATCTGTTAAATTGCTCAACTACATTTGGTGCTTTTGTGAAAGTGAATGTCTGTCTACAAGGAGTTAAAGTAAATGATTTCTATTTATGTTTGGAACCTTGAAATGTTAGTGGGAATGTCAGCCCATCTCATTTTGGCATTCTCTAGAGCAAGGCAAGTGATTCTAGCAGCATGATCTTATTTATCTCTTGTCAGCCCCATGTGGTTTCTTTGGTCTGTGTCTGGGATATTAATTCATAACAGAATTAGTTCCTCCTCAGTCAGGCAGTTTTGCAGTGTCAGCATCTCCTGGTTCACACTCCGATACTGTAATCCACAGTCTAAGCAGGCGTAAGGCATAGTGGCATAAGGAGAAATAATAGAAAACCAAAAGACTGAGAGGATAGAGCTAAGCATGTAAATAAAGAGTGTAGCTAAAGATTCAGGATTTGGAATGTGAATAAAGGAATCAAATAATTTCCCCCACACATGTGTTAAAAACAGACAGAGATTTGTACACAGTGCCAATTGCTGTAAAATGCAGTAAAAGAGGGGAAATTCAGTAAAATGACTGTTGCTTTTAGGTTTGAATGAAAAAAACTTAGAAATATATGTATTTAATCCTTAAATTACAGTAAGTTAAAGGTGCCCTTGAATACTTTGCTGATGAGGATGTTTAAGCAGAGCAAATTCAAATGTGTAAGAGTCTCAAATTTGTAGATATTGCATTCTTCATCTTGCAGCAATTTTCTAAAGTAGTATTGTTTCAGCCTTCCTTTATATGCTAAAGCTAGTATTTGGTGAAATCAATCTGTATGCAGTTCAACAACAAGGTAATGTGCACCATTAACGACCACCATCTATCTCATTTTGAGATTCTTCATTTCTTTACTGGATAATCTCTATCATTAATGGATCGTAATGAGATGAGATAAATGTTAAAGGTAGGGTCAGCTCATCAGTGAATGTAAATTAGACCAGTCCAGTTGGTACCTATGAGCTCACACCTATTTACAGTATTCCATGACCTTATGCAGAGATTCAGACTTACATCCTTGAACATTAAATTCTTGATAGCCTTTTAACTCTAATTTAACTCATAACACTAACACGTAGTAGTAGTTCAATTAATACATTAAAAATACATTGTATATCAATGAATGAAGTTTTATTTGAGACTGACAGTTCCAAATAGAACTACAGCTATACCTATTTATTTAACATTTAATTTGACAACTACTTTCAGTAGTGAATCAGTCAGGAACAGATACTGTTTCATTGTGATCTCTTGCTTTTGCTTATTTGTCTACTTCATTAGTTAGTTTTGAAAATAAATACTGAAAACTTACGATCAACTTGCACTGATGTACTGAAATCTGCAATTTTTTAAAATTTTACCCTTTGTGTTGGTCCAGAAATAGGTAGTTTAGTATCGTATTGATTAGATGAAAGCTTTTAGAATGGCACTTGTGAATTTAGAAGTTCATATTCAACCTTAGCCCTTTTTGACCAAATTGGATTTGCTGCTTATTTTCAACTTATATGACCCTGAAAATGTAAGGAGTCCACTTAAAAGAGAGCCAGCTGAGATGAAACCATGAGTTGTTTAAATTTGAAAATCCAAAGAACCATGCTGCTCTCCTTGGCTGACTATCTGAGCCAGTGTTCACGACTTTTAGTTACATTCGTCTTCAAGCAAGTCTCTACATGGAATTCTTGACATGAATACCTGGTGTTACATTTTGCTTTGTTACAGTTGATAACATCTACTTAGAGATTTTTTCTGGTTTTTTTATGTTCCTAACCTGGTTATATATTGTGACTTGTTCTTAGTTTGTATTGTTTACCTATGTGTATAAGGAATTTTTATCATGAGAGTAGTCCAGGCACCTGCCAAAGCAAATGTATACCACTTTCCTCAGTAGCTTTATATTCACTTTCTGTGAAGCCCTACACATATGACACAAAGTAGTGGAGAACTAGGCCTGTAATGCTTTAGTTTTGTAACAGTAATTTAAAAATATTTTTGGTTGTTTTTTTATTCAATTCTGGTTTTATTCACTTCTCCTATGTGAATGCTGAGGGCACTCTGCAGACTGTATCACCTAAGCCAGCTGAGAAATATCTGCTCTAAAGTGTAGTGACTGATAAGAAAAGGCCTCAGTTTCCCCAGAATTATTAGATTGCTTCCAAAGAACTTGGTTTTACCAGAATACTGTGGTTCAGCAAACCATGCTTAATTTAAGCGCACACTTTCTGATATCACTAGCGTTAGTGATTTACCTGAAGGTAAGTGTTCTGCTGTAGCTGACTATAGCAGCCAGCTTGCTGCATGATTTATTTCAAAACCAAAATGTGTATTTCAGTCCCTAACTGTGGCGGTGATGCAGCCACCGAGGCTGATCCCCAGGGCAGCCAGAGCAGGAGAGTGAAAGTGAGGCTGGGGAAATCCCCGATCTCCCCTAGTTTTCCTGCCCTTGGTTGCTGTCAGTCAAGTTATGGGTTACACCCCTTTCCCCTCATGTTTAGTTACATATTCATAAAGTCAGTTTAATAGTCATATATTACTAGAAAGTTCTGTCTTTCTGTCGTTCTCATTGGTTGACGTTAATGTGTTCAGTCCCAGTTCAAAATTATTAGCCCCCTGTCCTACGTGCATGTTCCCCATTGGTTTATTCCCTGGACACCCCCCCCCACCTAAACCACACCTGCTTCCCTTATAATCTCGTGTAAGGGCTGTTCGGGGCTCTCCCCGGTAGCCGGAGCTCGCCTCCCCAAGCTCCGCATTCAGGTACATTGTATCCCCTGCGCGGCGGGTTACAATAAACCTGGGTGATTGCTACCAGAGAGGGTCCCTCCGCCTCTTCGCTTCTGCCGGTTTGCTACAGTTTCATCGACGGCTGCTGCTCCCTGGCAGGGAGAGACAGCACCGCGGCGTTCTAAAGCCAGCCAGAGTGCCAGACCTGAGCGGTCTGGTGCGGGCGGCGCCGGAGAGTCCAAGCGCTTTTTGCTGTCGCCTCTGCGGTCCAGTAGAAGAGCTGTCCGTGGCCACCGCAGCGCCGCGACACCTAACTGCTTGTAAAATACCTAAGTTCTCACTTTCTCTCTGGGAGTCACATGAATGTAGGGGCCAGTCACGTATTTCACTACTCCTGACATCCTTAATGCATCTTCTATTTCGCCCTATCCTTTCATTGGATCCCTGCTGCATACTTTTCTCTCAATACTTGTTCTTAATTGTGATTAATAAACCCATGGAAATACTCTAGTTACTGGGATATTGTTTACTTCAGGTATGTTATGATTTTATTAACACATTGAGTGTAGGCTTCTAAAACACAAAGGTTAGAACACAGTTAAAAAGATGGTTAGCTGAAAATTTCAAAACATTGTAAAAATTATTGACTCCTGTATCCTGATAATACTAAGCAAGGATTTTAAACTTTGAATTTATTTGTAAGATTTCATTGACTTGAAACTGTTCAGTTGAGCTTCTAGGATTATTGACTATTACCAGTTTGGAAGTAAATAATTCTCAGTGGGACCTATTGCAAGGCTGGAATGGATCCAAAATACAAGCCTTGGGACAGAGTATACACATAAATCCCATAATCTCATTGGTCAGGTTATTTTAGGGAAGCCTAGCAGATTAGTAACATGATGCCTTTCAATTCCATTAATGAAATCCTGTTAGAATAAATTAATGAATATCATACTGATATTTTAGGCTATTTTATGGCCATGTAATGCAGTTGTTTAAAAACTCGTTGCACAAACCATTTTAAGTGTTGTTGAAATTAAATAGTAACCCATGCAGTTACTATGTTACTCAATCTTTCCTGTTAACAATAGTATTGATTTGATGAAAAACAGAATTTACAAAACTATTTTCTGATAAAGTTGCCTGTATATGACCAAGGTTGCAGTCCTACTAACACAAGAACAGTGTGAGTTCTGTACAGGATTGGCTAAAAGGAACTTATGTTTTAAGATTTTGAGAAACATCACTTTTGATCATAACAGTCTTTCTGTCCAAAACTTTGTTACAAAAGCCTATTTGGTTACATCAGTCTGAAATAAGCTTAAATACCCCTGAGCAGAAGTGAGTAATTTATTTTTTACCTTTAATGATTTGCATTTATTAATGCAATGCAGTATTTAGAATTGTAAAAGAAATGAAAATGCACTGTAGTCAACATCATTAAAGAAGATTATGAAAAATATTGTCAGCAAGAGAGGAGGGAACAATGCTATTAAAAAGAGGTAACTTGGTCTTGTTTCCATAAAGAACTTACATAAAATCAGGCTCAGAATGCCTCACTCACACTGATGTTAGAAGGTAAATATGAACATTATATAGGTAATTTAGATTATAAAACATAATTCAGGTTAAATGCATGTTTGCTTCATTTTTCGTTTAGCTTTACAAATCCATCTTTATTGTGGATCCTCCTTAGATTACCATGTGAGTTGTCTTTATATTGCTCAAGACTGTAAGAGTGATAATTAAGACAGAGAGTTGGACCTTCAGAGAGGAGTTAATGACAAACAAAGCATGTTTGTTTCTAGAACCTGTAAACAAACAAAGTAAAAAGCCAAGGCTCTGAAAAACAGTGATAATTATATCTGCTATTAGTGTTTCCATTTGCTGTTTATACTCTGGTGATCTATTTTATGCTGCTTTAAATATTATTTCCAGTTAATTTTTTTTTGTTACGTTGCGGGTTCTCCTCCAGTCAGAAGAATTTGATTCTAAGAAGCACTTTCCCAGTCAGAAGTTGAATTCTCATCTGCTTCAGCAAGAAGCATTTGTTTTATACCAAAGCATGTTGGCTTATACCACCTGCATTCTCAGAGGTAGCTTCACTTTGCTATTTCCAACTTTTACTTTCAGGATCTTAGTCCTTCAAAAATTCTCTGATGGAGACTGAAAGTAGAAGATTGGTGTTCCACTGCAGTAAAAGTGTTGTGCCTACCTGCAGAGCTCATATTCCTGCTCTTGAAATGGCAGATTGATCTGGAAAGTTAACAATCTATTGTGCTAACCTTCTTTTGTTTGGTGTGTTGTCCCAGCACTGACCTTTGAGAACTGTTTTCCCTTTTTCCCCTGAAACTTCAATTTTTCAAGTTCTCAGCCCCCTCTTCCCTTTTAAGGAGTTCATGAGTGCCATCAAGAGTTCTTATTCATAAATCAAAATTGGACTGGGTGAGGAGATTTGAGGTTTCTGGTTGCCGAAAGGAGAGAAACTTAATCACTTTATACCGTTCTTAAAAAGGCCTCTAAAAATCAGTGCAAAAAGTGTGAATATTTGGTGATAATATTTATTAGGTTAGTATTGAACTTGTAGAGGTTTTAGAAAGAATGAGTGATCCCAAATCATTCTGCAGCTTTGATCTGGCCTTGCTACTTGTTTCCATTGCAAGGTTTGATTTTGTTCAGAGAGTTTGCAAGGACTATAGGACTTTTTTCAGGGAAGTCAAGTGATTTAAGGTTTTCATCCAAATGAAACCTCACAAAGAAGTTTGGTGGGATTGAAGTCAGCTATAATAACCTATTTTTCTTTGTTGGTTTTGAAGAAGGAGGAAAGTAGATAAAATGGAAAGAGGGAAGTGCTTCACTTCACAGTTTTAAAAGAGAGATAAGTAACAGCTTTTTCTTTCAGAAAAAATTAGGTGATGTGTACATTCTCTGTACATATGCTTGAAGTATGAAATAGAGGCTGCTGGATTTATTCTCATCTAGAAAGAGTCTATTTGTGCTAAGAATTATTATATAGAATTTTATAACCTGTATTATGCAGATGAGAGTGGATTATTTTGTTTTACATTTTAGAGCCTTTAATTCTGTGAATTAAGTAACTATACTGCTAATCAACACATACCTTATTTTTAAATTGAAACTCAAATATTATAGTCAAAATATTGTTAAAAAGTAGTTTAAAACATGAAATATGAAAGAAATTCTCCTCAGACGGACATCACACATAAGGACAAAGGTATGTAAGCAGCATCTGCAAGGAAGTAGTAGTCAGAGCCTGAAATTAGCACTGCAAAACTCAAGGTGCATGAACATTCCTTTTTCTCCAGTTACAAACTGATCAGCTCTGAGTAGGTTCACTCCATTATGATAAGACTTATGAGTGAGACTAGAGGCCACACAAAGCCTGAAATACAAATATATGAGTTCCTCTCTTTCAGCATCACTTCTCTTTTTGGCACTTGCCACACTATTGTTTCATGGCTCTCATTCCAGTAAGCAGTAGTCACTTACTCACTTGGCCTGCCTTAAACATAGATTTCTTTTTGCAGCCATAGTCATCAGCTCTTGAAAGAACTACCAATTAATAATGAAAGCTTCTGTTGTGGCAAAACTTACCTTTTAGTAAGAAAGCTTACTGTAGTGCCTGCATTGCCCAAGAGAAGAGAGACCCATGGCAAATTTTTTCATTGCCAATTTTTTCTCATAGCTGATTTCTTCTGTATCCAGTCAGATTCTTTTGCTTTATTGCAGCCCTGCCTAGAAGTGCTTCTGGATGAAGTATATTGTATATGGACCCATTTTTTACCTTATATTCTGTATATATTTTATTTAAGATGACCATAGTGCTTATAATTACTTGAAAATGCCTCAGAAAAATTATTTGAACATTTTTAACAATTATATGAGAGCAGTATCTTACCACAGTAAGAACAAAAAGTGTCAGCATTTCAAATTTGGCTGGTCAAACATGTCATCATATGTTGCTTCTCTTTCTCATCTTTTGGGGAATTTATTCCCAGACCATCTGGGGGGAAAAAGCCCTCCCAGTAACACAGCATCCATTCCACTTTCAACTCTCTCTATGCCCTGGAGGTCATCTGATATTATTGAAAGCTAATATTTGTTCCAAACTGGCTCCGCTGGTGGCATCAAGAAAACTCTACTCTCTTGATTACTTTCTCTCTCGAAGAACTTAAAACTCTGTCTCTACAGTCTATTCAGCTTTTAAAGAAATAGGATTGGTCTAATTCCAAAAATAATCTTTTATGTCTTCATTGTTTTGAAGAGATCTGCTTGCATTTGTTTAATGAGGAGACACTTCTGTCACAAAATTTCCATAAGGGAAAACATGATCTTTTTTGATGAAAACAAATCCCTGATAAGGAAGTATATCTGTAGTGTAGCTGTTTTGTACCTTGCTGGTCTGGCCTAATCATATGGGATTTCTTTACTTCCACATTGACTAAAAGAACAATAATTTATTTGGTTTAATGATCATATATTTAGTGGACAAAAAGGCTCTATTTCTGTATTTCCTATAAATAAATTTTCATTTGAAGTTTCAGTTTTATCTCATGGTAGTCATACAACATTTTGTGAGAAAAGGAAGTGCTGATAACTAAATCTTACTTGAGAGACATTCAGAGAGATGCATGTAATGATAGGACTGTAGTAAACAAAGGGCAATAAGAAAAGTGATGTAAAACCCTCAGAAAACTTCTGTTGGCTGTTTCTCTTGCAGACTGAAGGCGTGATACCAGCAGAGTTCCTCTACTTCTTTTCCAAACACTAACTTATTCTGCTATCTGGAAAAAGCCATGTGGCTTATGCTGTCTTCCCACAGGTACCTTTGCATAGGAAGGCAGCACTGTGCCTACTGTCACAGCTAGCCATACTCCTTACAGGATTGTTATGGGGCTATGCCAGACATTGTCAAGCCTTCAACAGATTACAGAGAACAAAAGGTGAAGCAGTATGTTGGAAAAGTAAATGAAAATGTGTCATATCCACACCACATCAAGAGTCCAACTGTCCTGCAGAGGACACCTGTATGCTCCTCATCAGTGCCACGGTTTGTTTCACTCCTGAGTGCTCTGTTCATAACAAGGAGTCCTCTCAGCCCTCAGAAAGCTTCCTGACAATGTGATGAACTAATGCCAAAGTCTTGTTTTCCTTTAAGGGGGATAGAAAAAGACATACTTAAAAATTTTATAATTGCTCTCTATTTCAGCAGTTCAGTTAAAGACCAAAGCCAGATCAGTGAATATTTCTTCTTAACTATCCAAAAGTATAGCTTTTTATTTATCATTCTGTTAGTAAATCCTTGTTTAACAAGAAATCTTTGTGGGCTTCTCTGTCCAAAAGCAGTTAACACGTTTGATTGTACTTTGAACTGCACTTTTCTTTATCCAAAAACATGATAACTTCCAAGATGAATGTAGTTAATCTGAAATATTCAGAAATTGAGTGCACTTTTTCATCAGTTCAAAATGGTTATCATGAAAAAACCCCCACAAAAACATAGCAGACTGATATGCTTCTGACAAAAAAGAAGAAAATAATGAAAAGGAGATATAACTTTCACTTCAAATTTAGATGAACAGTATTTGTCTTTGTACAAATCTGATCAGGTGAAACATATTGAAAATAATTAAATCAGCAGAACATGGAGTAAACTTTTCTTTTGGAGTTCTCACTGCTATCAGTCTTCCTGAAATTGGTCATCCAAGATGCAAAAGAGGGCAGGCATATTTGTACCATTATCCTAATAAAACCCTGAACAGTTTCCCAAGTGGCACCTTCAGCACAGCAGTGATTCTCCTTTGTGCTACTCCTCACCACTGACCATGGCAGCTGCGGAGGTCTCAAACCTCAGCAACAGTCTGGGGTGTGCTCTGCTGCTGAGGGAAGATCTCAACTTCCCTCAACCTGCTCAGGTTGAAATCAGCCCTTACTTGAGCAGGAGTTTGCATTAGGTCATCTCCAGAGTTTTCTTCCAACCTAAATTATTCTATGTGTTCATGAGAAGAATAAAAATAGGAAAAATATGTAAAAGTCATTATTTTGCACTATTACTTGTTTGGGTTTTTGTTTGGAATAAAAGATCACCTCTAGAACAGTTTAATTCTGGTCACTACAGAAAAGAGTAAAAATCCATCAGCTTTAAGTGCTGGCAAATGACCCCACTCAGTATAACAGGAAATGTGAATGGATGTGAAAAAGTGGAACGGGATTCCTGCAAGGGGGAGATCTCCTGCCAGTTCTGAGATACAATCTTTGGGGAAATTAAAGGGATGACTCAGTGTAATGCACAGTGTGCCTGTACAACCAGTAAATCAAAAGAGACAGTGTCACAATCCATTCTTTTTTCTCTTATCTAGCAGAGGATTTTGTTTTCATTTGCAGTACAGAACAAGAAATGGGATTTCAGTTCACAAATGTGACAGAGTACTGACTGAACAGCCTTCAAAGACACGAAAATGTTCTTTAAACAATGCAGGAGATAACTCACATACATGGTGATGTTTATTTTTAGGTTTTTTTATATCATCTACATTGTCGTGTTGATGTTAAAATTTCTCACTATGTTGACATAGTTATCATAAATATAATTGTGAAGTTTTCTGGTTCATAAATTTTGAACTGAAGACGTAAATGTTGTAAACGTCCCAGACAGTGGCCAGAAATGCATGATACAAAGTTAATCTATATGTACGAATGAAGTACTTCTATCTAGATTAAGGGAAATTGAAAAAAATATGAGAGTGAAATTCTGTGGAGCTGTTTGGTTTGGTTTGGTAAATAATTTATATTAGCAAATGAAGATAATGAATTTTTTAAAAATCTCTAATCTTATTTATTTTAACAGTATGTACTTGGGAGATAACTATGATTAATGCAGATGCTGGGGATCTCTGAAAATCCTAACAGAAGTTTTGCATTATGATTTGTATTTGAAATGTTGCTTAGGAATACTTAAATTAATACTAAATCAGAGTACTTACTACTTTATCAGTTGTGGACCCTTTTTGTTACTAGAAAGTCAGTATGAACAGAAATATTGTGGAGGGCTGATTTTGGCTGGCTGCCAGCACCCCCCACCCCTCAGGGGGAGAGAAAGAAAATAAGATGGGCAAGATCATGGGTTCAGGTAAAGACAGTTTAATAAGAAAAGCAAAAGCCACATGCAAAAGGGAGAAAAAAAGACGAAATTTATTCACCATTTTATGCCAGCAGACAGATGTCCAGTGAATTTCTGGGAAGTGGGGAATTGGTACACGTGGCAGTTCCTTCAGAAGGCAAACACCACAGCCCCAAATATCCCTCCCTTCTCCTTCCCACCCTCCCTTTTATGGCTGAGTATGATGCCTACAGTGTGGAATATCTTTGGGGTCAGTTCAGATCAGATGTCTCAGCTGTCTCCCCTCCAGACCTCTTGCCCATCTGCAGCCTGTTGGCCTTCTGAGTGGGGGGTTGGAGAGACAGCCCTGATGCTGTGAAAGCACTGCTCGGCCATAGCCAAAACGTCAGGGTGTTATCAACACCCCTGTAGCTATAAATGCAAAGCACAGTACTGTATGGGCTGCTAAAATGAAAGTTAAGTGCATCCCAACCAGACCCAATATGTGTAACAAAAGGAGATGTGCAGTATTATGTCTGATTTAAAGCTGTATTTAGATATGCATATATTTTTGTTCATGAGAGCATGTAAAAAAGACATTTTACAAAAAACCAAAGTGGGTAATATATCTGACATATAGCTAAAACAATATTTATTTTGAAAAATAATAAAAGTTTATGGTAAAGTGTATATAAATGTTAATTACACATGAGATTTAAAGTCCTGAAATATGATAACTTAATCATACTCTCCTCATAGTGACTAGTTCCTATTGATTAGGTCTCACATTATTTTATTGCCTTGTACCTTCACAGTGGTGTGACCATTGCTACTTGAAAGTGAGCTGTTTACTATTTCTATCTTCTCCTTTGAAAGACCAAACGTTATTATACAAGGCTTAAAATACTTGTTTTTACCTGAAGAATTACATTTGGTCTTATCTGTTTCTAAGCATTCTCATGGCTTCAACTGGTTTCAGAGTGCAGGGAGAATTTTTGCACCCGTTATTCCTGAGCAGAGAGGAGGTTTAGAATTGCTCTCCCAAGTCATTCAGCAACCTTCTACTTTTTCCATTCATCAGTGTAGAATATCAGTTTAAGTACAAAATCTCCCACATAATCAGTAAGTAAACTCAGGAAATACTGTAAAATACATTGGGGGTGTTCCTGAAGCTTGGACAAATCCAAGGTAAAGATCTCAAGGTATCTTTATTAAGGACCCTATTTGCTTTAGCTAGTAACATGTAGATGATAACTTTCAGTCAGTATAAAACTATTTCTGGATGAAATTATCATTGAAGAGTAGCATTTTGAAATGTTTTCCACAAAGAGCATCAGACAAAGATATTTGCTCCATGGTTTATTTTATTATCTTTATATCTGTCCTGCTGTCATCTTTACAAGTTTAGATTTAACTTAATATTTTAATGAAATCTTAATTGCAGTTTACTCATTCTTTTAAAGGTTTCTTATTGTCAATGTTTTATCACGTAATCTTTTACAGGATTTGGAAATCTATTTCTCAATCTTATGTGTAAGTTAAAAGGTAATTTTTTTCAGTTAGAATGGTATTTTCCAGACCACATATTTTAACTGCAATCACTGGTTTTAGTTGCAGTTTGGGATGTGTGTAGGCCTACAAGGAATGTTAAACCTTTACTCTAGTAATATGAACTGTGCCAGTCTTAAAACATAAAAATCCATATTTGGTCATATTTCATAGTTTAAGAATCCAAAAAAGATGAGATTGCATTTAGCTAACCACTTTTTCATTTAACGGAACCGAAATCCCCAGATGATTCGTCTGATTCAGAGGTGTTCTTGCATGTTAACAAGGTAAGCTAACAGGTAGGCAGCATCAGTGTGTTATCAGCACTCTTTAGGTCACAAATCTAAAAGACAGCATCATACGAGATGTTATAAAGAAAATTGGCTCCATCTCAGCCAGACCCGTGCAGATGGTTAAGATAAATCAGATGAATTATGTCTGTAAACTCCACACTCTTCTCCACTGACTCTGGAGAGAAGTGGACTCTTCCAGGGAATCTTAGAATTACTAGCTGAAATTGAGACTTTTTTTTTAAGTCTGTAGTTGAGATGAGACATAGTATTTGTAACTAACTGACCTTAAAAATGTAGCCAAAACCCTAGTGCCTGGGTATCAAAAATGCGTGTGCATACATGTCTCTCTTTCTCTCCATTGTTTGAAGGTGTGCTAGTCCTTCGGGAAAATCAGAATATTCTTTCAATGAAGTTCAGACCACAAATTGTGTATTTTCTTCATTTGTGTGTCTTACAGTTGTATTACAAGCGACAGTGCCAGAACAAAAACCTGAGCACTGTGTGGTTCTGATGCGTCTGTCTTCTGATAACTCAATTTCAAGACATTGAAAGAAGACTGCATTGTAAAATGGACAGTCTGCAATAGAGATCTGTTGATTTGAGGGCAAAGTCTGAAAAAAACCTTCTGTCACTTTTCCCTCTGTATTTCAATGTTAATTTTATTAAGAATGCTGAGTATTGTAGGGACCAGAATATAAAGCAGTCAGTACAATACAGAGCAAAGTTATATCAAGTGTTGGACTGATATCAACCATTGGATGGTTAAGAAGTCACAGCAAAGGTGTTTGCTTTGTCAGCCAAGGAGTGGAAGAACAGGCTGTCTCCTTTGCCATGTTTTCCACGTGAAACTCTCTGCTGCGATTACATGCCAGCTCTTGTCAAATGACTGGCCCTAGACACAGTTTTTCTTTATATACAGTTTTCCAGTAATACAGTAAAGAAACAATCTCCTCAATTTGGTGATTTGTACATTGCTTCAAGTCTAGTTCTTTTCCATCTGCTCTGCAATCTGCTGCTGACAGTACATTATGAGGGAAGCCAGCTGAATCCTCAGACCAGCTCCTGAGTTGTCAAACCTCATTTTCCTTCCATTTCTTCTCAAAGGTTTCTGTGAGCATGGTAAATAATTTTTGCTTAACAACTCTAGTTTCTGTATCTTGGTCTGATTTTATAGACTGCAACAAGACTGATACAGACATGTCATCTTCAACAGATTCAAACCCAAACACACATAACATAATCATGGGATCATAGAAAGGTGTGGGTTGGAAGGAATCTTATAGATCACCCAGTTCAAACCCCCCTGTCATGGGCAGAGATGCTAGTCACTTGACCAGCTTGCTCAAAGCCCCATCCAACGCGAAAAATATTTTCAGTTGTTTGCACCTGTAAAGAGTTTTAAATAATAACTTTTACTTCTATGACAGTTTCTTAATTAATTTTGATTTATCCACAGAATATTGGCTATGTGTCTGCAGGCTGTAGAACTTGGATAATATTTTAGAACAAACCATTCGCAGAGGAAGTGCTTCAGAAGGTTCTTATTTAGGGCTCATTTATGGCTATATCAGATTGTAGTATCTCTTTAAAGGCTGTGCCAAGGGAAGTTTAGGCTGGACATTAGGAAAAAATTCTTCAAAGAAAGAGTGATTGGGCATTGGAATGGGCTGCCCAAGGGCATAGTGGAGTCACTGTTCCTGGAGCTGTTTAAAAAAAGACTAGATGTAGCATTTAGTGCCATGGTTTAGTG
>VYZT01040787.1:0-55062 GCA_013400735.1 Pomatostomus ruficeps
TTCTCACAGGACTCATCTTTATGTTCCCCTCCCCACTACTAAAACCCCAACAATACCAAAGTCAGCTCTGCCAACTACGATTTTATTCCTATAGTCTAGCTCTGGTTATGGAAAAATTAATCTGTAAAAAAGCCATTGCATGGCCTGACTCTGTAATTCCGGTCTTTCCCATTCCCATTGCTTGTTCTTAAGAAAGCTCTCCTATCCCACTTTGTGTTTAGCAAGCAAATTTGAGTAAAGGAGGAAAATACCTGGTGGTCAGAGCTGAGTAGGCCAGTGTGGAAAGGCTGTGGAGTGTCTGGGTGGCCTCTACTCCAGCAGCAGCAGCTCCTCCAGCCTCCAGTCCCCACTGTCACCCCCAGAGCAGAAGCAGAGGCGGGAACACATCTGTCTGGCAGAGCTGATGGGCACTGCTGTGGCCAGAGGCCCCGTGTGTCTCCGGCCCAGATGTGGCTGCAGATGGAAGGAATGAATCCCATGTTGGATTCTACAACTCTTCATGCTTGAAAAATGCCATGGGTGGAGCTGGGGAGATTGCTGTCTTTTAAATACAGCGGCGCTCCTTCCATCCAGGGAGTGGCTGGAAATGCTGCCATCCCTCCGGCTTGGCTTCACTGGGAAAATTGCGACACCTTTTTCCTCAGTTCCCCACCATCTTCCAATATGTTTCACAAACTCTGCTCTGCAAGGGCTTCCTCCACCTCCACAAGGGACCCTCGTTTCTGCCACAGGAACTCTGTGGCCATCAGCAGCCTTAAAGTCTCCCCATCATTCTCTCCCTTTGCCAGTGCTTCCCTCCAGATGTTCAGTATTTGACTCTGCCATTGCACTGGTTGTTCTGGTTGTCAGGGGGACCAGAATCCTCTTCTGTGAGGGGTGATTATAGGGGCAAGGGGAGGTTGGAGAGCACAGGAGCACAGCTTGGAAAACCACCAAACATGGGATTGCATGGCACAGGGCTGGAGGGAACTGCTGGGGCAGTCCTGGAGGTTTTGACGTGGCAGAAACGCAGGAGCCCTCAGTGGCCAGCTTTGTGGAAAGCTAACGCAGGAGTATCACACTGTGAAGGACAGAGGCACAAAGTTCAGTAGTAACCAGATGTTAACTCAAAATGGGGCACTTTTAATACTCCTGGAGGGGACTTCCATTTCAATCAAGGTAGTTCATTCAACATTTGCCCTGAAAGAGATGTAAGAAGGTCTGAGAATGAGCCTCAGGAACATTGTTCCCTTCAGCCATTAGAAAGCCTGCCTAATGTTCCAAAAAGCCATCCTAATCCTGTCAGCAGGAATGCCTGAGAGACAGTAAACCAGCTCTCCCCAGTACAGCAGAAGCAGAAGTAATGCTGCAGTGCACAGAATAATTCTGGTTTGACCTATACTTCTGGTCCTTTATGTGTTAGTCATTTTTTGCTACATATTTCTAAACTGCAAATGCTCCTCAAAGTCAGTGATGGTTTTCCCCAGCACAACACAGACTGGGGACCGGGTCTCAGTCCATGTTAGCTGACATGGCTCCAACAACCAGAAGCCAGCCCTGTCAATTTGGATGCCAATACATTGATTTAAGCTGCCTGTTGTGCTCACGCTCTGTGTAATTAATGCAGATGGAGAAATTCATGTCCCTTCTGAGCACTGTCCATAGCTGTTGTATGAGTCTGTTGGGGGGAGGGGTGTTTGAACAGAGAGGGGCAGGCTGTGAACAGAGGGGCAGGCTGTGAACAGAGAGGTGCCAGGCAGACACGCACCAGCTGTCACAGACATACAGGTTGAATTTAACAAGGTGTGTGGCAAGCTAGTAATTTCAGTGGTTACCAAAAGCTCAGCAATCCTTTCACATCTCGATATTGGTTTAAAATCTGCAGTGAGATGTCACTGCAACATGGTGAATGATCTCCCTAAATTGATAATTATCCCTCCTGAGTCTGGGAGAATGAGGGATGCCTCCCAGCCCCTACTGTCCATACAGTAAGGTGTGTTACAGCAATTCTGATAATCAAGGTGACAAAACCTGCAATCCTTTTTACCCCCTCCCGCCCAAGCCGTTTATACGGGCAGCTGGTTACACCCCAGCAAGCCTTATCTCAGAGAAACCTGTGGTGGGAAAAAGCTCAGGAAAGAGATAGTCCTAGATAAATTCCCATGGCTTCAATCTTCGAAAGGATAGTAGAAGAGGAATGAGATGAACCTTGGGGTGTGGGAGGTCCCAGCTTCCCCAGGGTGAAATACCAGCAATATGCCTGGCTGGAGTCAGCACTGCAGAACTTCATTTATTTCAGTTTTAGATGCTTAGCTTTTTGCCTTCTTGTGAACCCAGCAACCAGAGCATGAAATGCTCACTTTCCCCTTCAGCCCAAAGCCCAGCCTGCACTTTATGTCCCTTTTTCTTCCCTCCAGTGCATCTTAATACAGACAAGAAATCAGAGCCAGCAAAGGGGTTAAACCCAAAGCCAGGACCTACAGGTTCCAAAAAATTGACAAACTCCTTTTCCCTCTCTTTTCTCCCTCTGCCAAGGATTTTTCTTGTCACACTGCACAGCCAGCCTTCCTGGAATCCACAGGTGATGTTCATCTGCCACAGTGATGGGCTCAGACTCTTGGAGGCACAGTCACACCATCTATAAACAATAAAATTCCTAGCTGCTATAATCATGTTGTCAGCAATGAGCAATATATTCTGCAAAAAATGCCTAAGGAAGCTGCTGGAGTATGCTGAAGGGGGCTATAAACTATCCTTCTGAGAACAGTTTCTTGACAGTTGGTCAAAATATCAACCAAAGTGTTACTGAAATATTCATCACAATTTTTTTTGCCTCCTTAAATTATGTTAGTCATATTAAAATAGCCATATTGTTAGGAGGTATTATGAGGGCAAAATTCAAACTCTCCTCTCCAACACACACTCCCCAGACACCAGGGCTACTATCACCATTTTGACATGCTCATGTAAAGAAATTATGTGCCCCTGACTACAAATTAGTTATTTAAGGGAGCTACTAAAAAATTGGGATCTCTCTCTTTAAATGCTTGACCCTGAGGCAGAAGTGGAGGGGGAGGGGGAGGGGAGAGAGAAGGAGAAGGAATATTATAATCGCTTTAGATAACGACCTGAGTCATGGTAATAGCAGCCTAATTGCTATCCAAGTGTTTTCAACAGGAAACAGGCACACCTAGAGAGGCACCTGTGCAGAGCAAGATTAGTTTTAAATGGAAGAAGGACAGATATAAATGCACTTTCATCTGAGTATAGTGGAAAGTACAAAATAATTGTTTATGTAGAAACTGCCTGAAACCCAAGAGCTGCTTCAGATAATGGGATGTAGCTGGTATGTGATTCATGTGAGAAACAGGCACATTACAGGGCTCAAAGTGAAATGGGCATTTATATTTAGGCAGAGAGAAGAACATAGTCATATGTGGGGAGGAAGTGGCTGATGCTGTCTTTCCAGAATAAATCAGCTTCTGCAATGATTATGACCTTTTTATAAAACAAAATAAAATTAGTAATGTCAGTCTGACAATACAAAATAAGATCTTTCCTTGAAAGTCAGTATGACTGCAGTAAGTGATTTGCTCGGAAGAAAGCTGCCTGAGAACAGAATGGTTTGTAGTTGATTGACAAATACCAAACTTGTCCTTCACAATCATGAGCCTGCTTTTGTGCGTTTAAGATTTGTTGTTCTTCTCTGCTGCTGTTCCCTGAGCACGGCCCTGGCTCTGGCTGCAGCCCCTGACCCAGGCCTCCGGCAGAGCAGCTGTGGGAGGTTTCCACTCGGGTTCAGGCCCCGTTCTCCAGCCGCCCTCCCTCTTTCCTGTGTCGGTTGTGAGAAAGGGCCCATGGTGGCCAGGTGCTACCCACGCGTCTGGGGGGAAATGAAGATTGGGATTTCTGAGTAAGAGATGATAAAATGCTGTTTTGTTTGTGCAGGATGAGGTCTGTGGAGTGGGGAGAGCTGAGTGTAAGGATCAATTGTGTCCTCTGATGAAGGAGTCAGATCTTCCAACAAGGGTATTGATTTAAGCATTCAACTCTGCAAGTTGCATTCCACTATATTTTTGCTACTAAAACTCAGTGATGTGAATGTCAATAGGCATGAACAAAAGCCTTGTATTTTGAAAAGTCTGAATCTGTATCTGTAGGATATAAGAACTGCTGCATTTCCTTGCTTTTGCTCTCCTTTGCAAGTCATTTTCCAGGTTGTTGGTAATGGATTTTGCATGCAGTGCCTATGTATGTTATTTCCCCCTAAAAATAGCATGCTTTCTCTTGTATTTGTAAATAGCATTTGATCACAGTCTAGAAATATTGCATGCCAGAAATTATCTGTCTTGAATTGCTGAATAATAGTATTTGGGTAGGCTGTTATGGCAACAGAGGTATACTCTCTGGATTCAAGCATCACAGGTTCTCATGGCAACTTTTTTTTGTATACCTGCACATGCAGAAAAATATGCTGAGCTATCCCAGTAATCTCTGGAACAACAGCAGCAATAGAATAAACTGACATGTTTATCACCTTACATTTGTTTTTGAAATATACATAAAACCCTGCCTTAAAGAAAAAAAATAAATTAGAAAAAAACAAAAAAGCACACAAAGGCCAAAACACCACTGTGGAAACATGAAACATGATAACATGAAATCATTTTATGAATATTTAGTATAAATTAGTTTTTATATTATAGTGATACTCAGAACTTCAACCAGTGATGGATTGGTATTCTCAATACATTATACATTATGAACACTCAGAGTAGGTACCAGCCCTTGCCATGAGGCAGCTGTGGTTATTGATTTTTTCTTCCTTTGTAAGGCTTGGTGAAACTTTACAAAATGGACCTTCTGTCAGAAATACATCAGGTTCAAATGACCTTGACCTATGGTACAAAAATTCTAACAAAAGAAGTGTTCAGCCATACTGTCAAGTGCTCCATTTCAGTTTTTCTTCTGCATTCCAGGGCACTGTTCACATTAATGCAATGGACTTCAGAGTAGCCCTTTATCTTCAATGTGCAGTTCTCCTAACAAAGGTGAATTCTCCTTCCTCTTCTCCCTTTATTACCACTGCTGTCCCCACATGACCCCTCCATGGTGTCAGGCGCATGGGTACCTGACACAGGTGATGTCTGTCTGTGATCAGAGCTCCACAGTGCTCATCATGAGGGTTCAAGTCAGTGCAAACCGTGCAAGTTTACACACACACTCCAGAGGATGATGTTTGTTTGGAAACAGAGCTTGTGCTTCACAAAGAAGGGTGGTAACTCTTGAACAGGAAGACACTAATTAAATAATTAGGGTTAGCATAGAAAGAACAGTAAAGTGTCTATCCCTTAATATCTTTAAGAACAAATTATAAAACCTTCTGTGAGGGATGTCCTAAGTAAAGCCCTTAGCGGCAGGGAGGTGAACTAGATGCCATCCTAAATTCTGAATTTCTGTGACTGTGCTGTCACTGTGCTTGCTTGACCTTGCATGAGTGTAAGGCTGTACAAGTACAGATCCAGGGTAGGATGGCAGATGCCAGAGAGAGTAAATTTGAAATGAGACATTAAGTATGTAGGGAAGAAAGTGAACATCTGAGCACCTGGAAGAGTTTCATATGCTCTTAGTCATTTTTCTGTGAAACTTTTTTAATGTCTGAGGTTCATTAAAAATAAAAGAAAAAAAAACTTACTGGCCCACAATAGTAGCTGCACAGCACAGGATTACAGGTGGTTTTACTTATTTAATATGTACTGAAAGGTTTTATTTAAGTGGTGGATGATAAATGCATGTTTATTAAGAAGAAAGTATCTTAAACTAAAAACTGACTTTGAAAAACATAAAAGCTTTCTGACATTCAAACACTAAGCATTAATGTGACTGTATTGGGAAATATGCAGAGTAGGTGTGCTCATTTCTGAAGAAATCTTGCCACTGGCTATTTGTAAGAAGCGGCTAATGACAATGTCTTTGGCCTTGACAGTCTCCATGTTCCTTTCCCGTGATATCTGCATGCTGATTTGATCCACGTTAGTCATGATTAGCTCCGAGGCCAGGATCTGGGTAGGGGATGCCCTGTTTGCTGTGCTGTCCATGATGTACTGCTTATACAGTTCCAGCAGCTTCTGCTCGAGGTAGGCGTTCAGGGCCGAGTCGGAGAGGGGCTGCTGGTGTGGTCCCAAGCTCGCCAGCCGCCAGCACGAGGAGTGGCCCTGGACTGGCCTGCGGAGCGTGTCACTGGCGGGGGGAGCCTTCACAGACTCCATGGCGGGAGGAATCTCTGAGGACTCCAAGAAGGGGCCTATGCCACTGTCACAAGCAAAATCTGTTGTGACTGAGCTAATTGGCACCACGTAGTCCCCAGCTATATGCAAATCGTTGTAGTTCTTGCAAATGCTCTTGCAGGAAGGTGGAACCAGGTAGGTGACTCTTTTTGTCAGCTCTTCGCAGACATGTGTAGCTGGAGGTGGCTGCCCTGTGGTCGTAGGGTGCTGGACAGGCTGTGGGAGATTATCCTTCTGCCTCCTGCTATGCTTGCCACCTCTGGAGCAGACTGAGGAAATGTGCTTGCCAGCAGATCTGCATCTCTGAAGGAGGCTTTTTCCTTGTATTTCACCTGTGGAAGAATAATTAAGGGATCTCATTTCATACACCCCTTCATCAGGCAAAATCTTGTAGAGCGCAGGGTTCAGGTCTTCACAAAGGTAGGCGATTCTGTGAAGGTAACCTTCTGACAGCATCCTTCTTCAGGGAAAGGAACCACCAGCTGACAGAAAAATTATTAGAAAAATTACAAAAAGTTCATTTAAACTCACTGAGCTATGATTACACTCCCCAGTCTGTTACTAGCTGCAAAGGGATGTCTCCAATTTGGACGAAAAGGAGTGTCTCTGCCTTGCCAGAGGACTTGAGTCAGTGAGGGAAGTGATCAGCCACTCTCCCCGTTGTGCTCTTAACTCAATCTCATCAAAGCATATTCTGTATAACATAATGTATGGCATGTCCAAGGCATCCAGTGACAAGTGAGTTGTGGAGAGAGGGACAAGAAGTCTTTTCTTATGGAATGTCTGCTGTAATAGCTTAGACTTAAATACGTCTAATTTTGCCTGGAATTAATTAAGAAGCCAGGGGTTTCCCCCTTATTCTCATATGCTTTTAAGAAGCCAGGGGGTTTCCCCTTTTTCTCATAGGTTTTGAAGCAACTTTTGTTGTGTGTGGATTGTCAGCTGCCTCTGAACTATCATGATTTGAGATTCATAGTGAGAGTATCACCCCTTCTGTTCCAGACTAATCAACAACTGTAGGTATGGTTCCTTTTTCATTAAAAAATCTCAGACCATTAAATTTGCACTTTGCACTTCTGCATTGCCATCAGGATGGAATTAATTGTCTCTCACTTTTAGACAAGAAAATGTCAGTGGAAAAAGCAAAACTTTTGGAGGCATGATTCATCTGGCCTGGTTTAGACACCTAAATCAAAATGAGATGAATTGTGCCCTAGATTTTCTTATCACTCTCCAGTTGCTATAAGAGGATCGTAAACTAGATCCTAGATGTAAATATCTGCAGGATACTTTTGAAGAGACAGATTTCCGTGCAATGCATAGTAAAGTGCACATTTCAGAAGTACTCCAGCTCTTTCTTTCACTGTGGGATTAGTCGTACCACAGCTCTGGAATCAGTTTTCATTGCTTTTCTGCAAAGGCACAATCAGATTCCAGCAGTCACTAACTCTCTTCACCCTCTGAGCAGGCAGCTCAGACCCAAAAGCTGCACAGGCATGTTAGTAATTAAAGAGAGGATTTGCTAGCAAGGACACACATGCATCTTCATATCAGTAAATATTCTGCCCAAGCTTTAGCAACTCCACTATCACAAAAATTGTTTTAAATCCACCTCAGCCTTTTTTTTTTTAACAGATGTCAAGGATACAATCAATGGGAAAGATGTTCTAAAGAAATTGTTTGGTTCAGCAAAGAGAAAATAGATTTAAAGTAAAAATAAATTAAAATTAAAATTATTAAAATAATTTCTTTCTTTATATAGTACAAATGGACTTTTCCAAGAGTGAAGGGACTCATTTCTTAGTAAAGTTTTACATCTGTCACAGTTGCTAGTGCAAAATGCTGCACTAATAATTGTTGGCTAAATCCTGTCTAAGCATGGAGATAGACTTTGCACAGATGTTAGGAAAGGAGACAGTGTGAGAAAACACTTTCCTTGGGGGGAGGGAATCACTTCCACATCATGAAGAAGAATTGAAGGGAAAATAACTTCCTTCAGGAAGAAATATTAATGGGCATTAGATGTGTCCAAACACTTGCTTTGGTGACCCAGGACTCTCTTTGTTGCTGCCAGTTGTGTGCGATTTCCCACAGGCAGTAACATTTAATTAAAAGTGACCTATTTACAGAGAAGGGGGAAAAATCGTGTTTGGGGCTTGGCAGTCCTTGCAGTATGCTGCTGTTGTCTTGCTTTAGATTTTAGCTGTGATTAAGGTGCCCCCACAGAAATCTTAGCCAAATGCTAGAGCTGCTCAGGTTATCAACTCTCTCTTCTGCTTCTGTTCCCCTTTTTGCAAAGGCTGTTCCCTTCCCCCAGTCATCCATGGCCCAGATGTCTTTATTGCAAAGTCACCACTAACTGTGGCTGGCTTGAATCTGGAACTGTTATACATTTATTCATATGTTATTTTTAATATGGATTCGGAGAAATGAGTGGAAATGTAACATGTGGCCTGTCCACAGCTCAACCAACGTAGGCAAAGGCAGTTGTGTTCAGGTAGCACATGACACTTTGGTCTTTCCTGCTCCCCAGATGTGAGCTGTTTCTGCCATAAGGTGCTACACGAGGGAAATGAAACCGCTGGTTTCATTTCTTTGCACTGCATTCTGCTATGCTTATTTTAAGAGTGTTGGAGCACACTGTCCGAGATAGGAGTGGAAACAAAAGAACTGGCAAATTCAGTAATATTAGAATCCCATTGTGCTCAGAGATGGGTGTTTTTCTGAATGAGTTACAAGCTTACCCTCTGGAGCTGGCAAAGGCTGCCACACTAATCTGGCTTTTCCCAGCTCTGCAAGGAAATCTGACTGAAGTTTTAATAGGCAGTGGTGAGAGCATGAATGCAAAAGGAGGTGCGTGTATCTGTGGTGTCTCTTGTCCTAGTACTTAATATAATATATACCTCTGTCAAGTTATCCCATCACTCCAGCAACTGTCACGCAACTGTGTCACCTTTAAATTTTGCATTTTAAATCTGATAAGGATTGCAGTTTTCATTAATTCTGCTTTCTCATGCCTCTTCTCTTAATCCCCTCTCCGTGCCACAGACACACATACACCAGGATTTCAAGGACATAGAGATTATATCTAATGTCAGAGATTATATCTAATGTCTTTCAATACTTGGATTTCACACTCCAAAAATCCAGATTTCACTTTCATCTGCCTGAAAATAATTGTGTAACTTTTTGTTGCACAAGGTAAACCTTTTACAATTCTGATCTGACACATTTTGCGTATGAGGTGAACAAAGAGATTTTTCCTTGTGTAGCTACTGCCCTGACAATGGGCACTGACTACATTCTGCCTAAGCCTAGTGGAGATAGGGAGAAGACTGTCTGGTTTACACTGTCTTTTCTATCTGACATAGTCTTTATTACTGTCAGATGATCTTAAAAACCTCATATGTCTTGCCTGAGGTTTTTGTTCAGTTCTTCAGCAGAAGAAAAGCCTGAAGGCAGGATGAATGTTTAAAGTCACATGGAGAATCCAGGGGTATTACCAGTGTGTGGCAGCAAATTTGCTAGGTTGTAATGCTTGTAGACAGTGCCAATGTTTGCATAAAGATCTCAGATTACAGTCTGAGAGCAGGAAAATAGAACGGGAGTTCTTGGCTCAGGATAAGCAAAACACTTACAGAAAGCCTGAGAAGTGTAAACAGAGATATGATAAATTGTGTCCTGTTCCAAAACCTGAGCAAGATGAAAAGTTACTGGAGACAATGGAAAGAAGATGGTACCAGCTGGGATCACAGCTCAGTGGGGAAAGGGACATTCTTCTGCATTGCAAAAGGAAGGGATAGAAACTCACAGAAGAGGCAGCCTTGCTTGGATATGTCTGGCTTTCAGATCCCTGAGCAGGGCTCTGAATGGCATTAAAGTTGTACTGCTGGGGACTGGAGCTTGAGTCTTATCACAGGGTATACCTTGAGTACCTTGAGTTCCAGCTGATTTACTAGATGGGATCCCAGATGACAGTCTCCCTGTTTTGAGGGAACTCTAATCCCATGGATCTGTCTGTAGTATTTTTTTCCTATTTCAAGAGACATATTTTTCCAGGCTGTGGAGACACAGACAGATCCCCTCAGTGAGGTGTGAGATCCACCTCAGACTGCCAGACACACATGCAAGAGTCCTGGTAAGCAGGATAGTCTGTAGAGCAAGCTTGCATGCATTGATATGTACCATATCTCACCTTCCCCTGGGGCTGGTGTGGAACAGTTCCCAGGAAGCCTGCGTGCAGCCAGCGTGGGGAAGCCAGGATAGTGAAGAAGGTGGTATAATGAGCTGTGCACGTGGGTAAGTAGAGCCTCTCTTTAAGGCCTGAAACCTACAGATCTTTGGTATCTGAACCTCATTTGGCTTGGGTAAAGGTAATGCTGATGACACCGAACTGCGTGGTGAGATGGAGACATCTTGCAGGGAGACCTGCACGGGCTGGAAAGTGGGCCAGCAATAACAGCCTCAGGTTTAACAAAGGCAAGGGGCAGCTCCTGCACTGGGATGACCCAACCAAAGAGCCCAGCACAGGAGCTGTGTGCTTGGGGAGCCTTGCTGAGAGGGACCTGGGGGCCTTGGTGCACAACAAGATGACACTGAGCCAACAGTGCAGCGCTGCAGCAATGAGGAAAATCAGATCCTGGGCTGCAGTGAGATAGAGATGGGATCTTCCCACTCAGCATTTGTCAGGCTGTCCCTGGAGCATCCAGTTCTGGTCCCCAAAAATTCAAATAAGATGTAGGCAGACTGGAGAGGGTCCAATGGAGGGCCAAGAAGATGATCAAAGGGCTGGAAAAGCTGCCTTGTGAGGAAAGTTCGAAGGAGTTAGGACTCTTATCCCTGGAGAAAAGAAGACTGGGGGAAGGGGACAGCTCATCATAGTATTCCAGTATTTGCAGCTGCAAAGAAGACAGAGGGGCTCTCTTCACAAGCAGCCATATGGAAAAGACAAGTGGCAATGAGCACAAGTTGCACTGGAATAGAATCACAGACTCATTTAGGTTGGAAAAGGCTTCTAAGATCATTAAGTCCAACCCTTAACCCAGTGCCACCATGTTCACTGCTAAACCATGACCCCAAGTGCCACATTCACATGCTTCTTATTGCTCCCAGGGATAAGAGGGAAGAGGTTTCATATCAATATCAGAAATAAATTTTTTACAATTTTTTTTTACCGATTGTGAGAACAACCAGTGACAGGAACAACCTCCCCAGAAACATGGTGGAGTCTCCTTCACTGGATGTTTTTAAGATGGGATTGGACAAGGTTTTACATATTCTCATCTAGGTTTCCTTTCCCATGAAATGTTGGACCAGACGATATTTCGAGGTCCATTCCAACTTACGCTGCTCTCTGACTACAATTCTACAAGAGCAGTGGCTGCTGTTTAATGTAGGAGTGGCTCACTTTGCCCATGGCAGAGGAGAAGATGAAGAGCCAGGAGGTAGTTTTGCACAAGCAGCTGAATGCGCCCCACTACATGTGCCACCTCCTCTCCTTCCTGCTTCTCTGGAAGATTTGGTGCCCGTAGAGCAGCACCGTGAGGCTCTTTCAGCAGTTAACACGAGCCAAACCCCTCCTGTCCCCTTCCCACAGCTCTCTTCACTCTGATCTTTTGGTCTTCCCACAGGAGAAAACATAAGTCCTACTCATCATCTTTATTCACATGTCAGCAGTTGAAGAGATGCAGAAAAGCCACGAGTACCTCTCCCATGGGGGAATGTGGGCTGGTTCGAGGGGAACAAGTAGGCTTGAGAGGATAATAATCCTGTCTATCAAGAGTATGAGGGAATCTCCTGGAAGGACGGGCGAAAGGAAGCAAGAGAGGAGAGACATCTTCCCCAAGAAATCTACTATACTGTTGAATGCTCTTGTTATACAAGTGCCTACCCATTTTTGATCACGCTAAATGGATGACAGTGAGTTTCAGGAGCATCCAGCTTCTTTCATTTAGAAACAAATAGATTCTCAGTGTATTTTTGAGTGCTGTTGTATCTTTAAGTTGAGTTTGGGGGGACATGCTTCCATAAAAATACCATTAAAACTGTATGTTGGTAAATATAGCTTCTTGAGTTCTCGAGGTTTCCCATCGAAGTTTGTTTTATCAGTTCAACTTCCTTGAAACTTCATACAGACCAAGCCTGGTTCATCATTTTCTTCATTATCTATACCTATGCAAAGATGGTTTAGGACCCCATGAATCTGGCTCCAATAGCGTTTTACATCTCATATCCACAGCTGTAAACAACAGCAGGAAATCTGAGGCAGGAAAGAATATGGCTCCACATTCATAAGGAAGACTTAACTACATAATATTTCTACCCTGTGCTTTTATCATTTTCTTCCTGGGGTGGAAATCATTTCATGTCTCTGGATGCCTGTGTTTATTTTAATGAGTTGTTAGCTGTTATGACTGAACTCCATGTAATACAATATTTTGCATCTAAGCATTTGAAGTAAAGGGGCAATAAATGTACGTGAACTCTTACCAAAGAGAATACACTTTCTAGAAATGAAAAGAATAAATGATAAAGCAAGAAAGACAGAAAAGTTTGAAGGTGTTTCCCAGAAGGAGTGAGGGAAATGGTCCACAAACAAGCATTGAAATGTTAGTCACATTTGCTGTAAAGCATAAAAAAGAGGGGAGAGGAGGTGTGTTGTGCATGTACACCCATGTCGAGCTGTGAATTTGCAGCAAACCAGGAATTCTCTGAGAACTGGGAAAAAGCAAAGATAAAGTTTCTTTGTTTATAACTTTTAACATCACTGTGTTTTCAGAGAAGTCTCATCTTTATGAACTTTTTTTTAATATGATGCCCATATTCATCTATTTTGATGCCTGATTTTATTTATAATCTACAAATAGAATTTGCAGATTATAAACAAAATTCCTGTTGTTATGTCATGCACACATTACTTAGATAGTACAGTAACATGCACAGAAATTTCAATAATAACATCTTAATTATGATAAAAGCAACACAGCTAGTAAGACTCACTTAAAAATATTCTGAAAAACCTGTTTAGTCTGATTTTATGGAAGTCTTTAGAAATATCAGAGGAAAAATTTTATTTTTTTTCATTTTGAAGTCGCATTGCAACCACAGTTGGTCACAGCTGTGAAGATGGCACCTTAGAAATGTTCTCGTCACTTCTTAAGGCAGCAGAAACTGCCTGTGGACAGTGGCTCAGACTCTGCAAACACATGTGCATTCAAAATAAAAGAAGTGCGTCCTCATTTTACCAGCTATCAGCTGTGGTCCCACAAACCAGAACCAAGACTCTTTGGTAAGCAAGAACAACATTTTCATACATTTATATAATGCACGGTATATTTTAGTTCTTACCTCCAAAGATACAGCAGTTGACCAGGTACAGAAAAATTGATGTCTTCTAACTAGTTTGAAGCTTCCAGTGAGTCTGTCCTACCCCAAAATGCAATGCTCTGTTTTTATTTCCCTTTTAATTGCACTTCTAAGATATCATCTGTTTTACTTCTAATCCTCTGTAGCAAAGATATATAGAAAGAAAGTCCCTTAAGAGATGAGGGGGTTTTATAACTGACTGAACTGCAACACGTTGAACTTGCTTCCTCTTTTATGTCTAAATGAAACTTCACTGTGAAACTGTGTACTGTTAAAATAGCTGATTGCAACACACTCAGTCCAGACAGATGGACTGTTGTAAGAAAAAAGCCCTAGTGAGTCAAACAGTCAAAACAATCTTAGAAGACCTTTTGGCAGCTTACAGTGCACCCC
Source organism: Pomatostomus ruficeps (assembly GCA_013400735.1). Lineage (NCBI taxonomy): Eukaryota > Metazoa > Chordata > Aves > Passeriformes > Timaliidae > Pomatostomus > Pomatostomus ruficeps. The sequence continues at coordinate 14,025 of VYZT01040787.1, forward strand.
ATTTCAGCCACCATCCATCACTCTCCTCTCAGCTGACACAGCGAGACATCTCGACATGTCAAGACTGTCATGCCAAATAGGTTGGAAGGGTGAGGTGCCAAAGCAGAAACGCATTGCACGGCGGGCCTGCTTTGTTGTCTGCAGTCCTTTGTACATATAAATTTCCACCAAACAGCACAGCACAGCTACTTTATCACACTTTGCTTTGGCAAACCTGGCAACTCTTGTCAGGACTAAAGTTAGACCTGAAAGTTAGGCCTTGTTCGTTTCAGCACTCAGTACCATACCCAGGCAGTTTGTCTCAGCAGGGGCAGTGGATGAAAATACCTGGGGCAAGCAGGAATCCCTCCTCCAAGTGTGAGGTGTGCAAACAGTGAATACGGCTTTGAGATTGGTGTTGGAGTATTCCTTAAGGGGCAGAAGACAAATACTGTTCGAAACATGTAGCTGGACTGTGTGAATTGATCTCAATAGCACATACAGAATTTGCTTTTAAAGGCATCATTATGCACCCATACATTGTAAAAATAAGAGAAATATATTATAAATCTATTTTAATTCTCAGAGAATTTTAACTTCCTCATTCAGTACCATGTGTTTTTCTCAGAAGCCTCCAACTCTGCCAGCCAGAAACAATACTTCTATTAACATCATTTCCCTAAATATTCACTATGATGACAGATATGATTGGGACTAATATCAAAGACTTCTTCCAAAGTCTTAGACATAGGTACGAAAAAAGTACATGTGCCAGTCTGGCCTTACCTACACATTCGTAGCTAATTTATACAACAGTTTAACAAGTAAAGTTATACCCAGTCATATGCCATGCTAGGATCAACAGTATCTAAAAAGTACAAAAACTGGACAAAATTGGCAGTTTAAGGCAAGTCTCATCAGATACCTTTGCTGCAAAAGTGTTCCCTGTGGAAACAAAGCTACTGTCGTAAAAGACCAACATTTTGTGCTTAACATTAACACTAATATTAACATTATTGTAATTTTTTCTCTGAACTTCATTTTTACTACAGCCCAGTCCCAGGCCTTGTCAAATTTATACTGGTCCAGCACTTTTTTTCCATGTTTCCTTACCTGGATGAAATGTATTGAGGGGAGCAAGAAATTAATCTCTGTGAGGTTATATTTCTTCTATAGACCCGGAGAGCTATACATTCACAGAAGCTCAATATTTCTAGTTAGACTGTTAGGACAAAAACTTTAGTAGTATAAAAAAGCATTTCTGTAAAGGTCCTCAGAGAGCTTTCAAAATATTTTTTTAATAATCTAAATGCAGAACCAGGAAGATACAAATGGAGAGATATTTGAAAGTAAAAGTGCTTCCACTACCAGAACAGCACAGCTATCCAGAACCACTGTAAAATCAATTTACTTCCATAGATTTACCTAAGTATGGATTTAAGACTTACCTTCAGGCGCCAAGATTCGGATAAAATAAGTGGCCTTTTTTTGTCATGCACACAGAATGTTTTCAGTTCTCTAGAGGAACTCAAACACTGTCTGCATTTCTGCACAGTAGCTTTGTGTACCTATGGAAGGGAGATGTAAAACTGTAATTTCTTGTCACCAAAATTGCACATTACCATCCTGTCAGTTAGGCTTTTGGGACACCCACTCCTGACCTTGGAAGAGTTATCCACAGCTAACAAGCACTGTTCTATATTAATTTTTGCTATGTGGCTTATGAACTGCTCTGAGTGGGGCACTCTGAGGACAAGATGCAGATCTGGGTGAGCTGGGAGATGATGATGATACACCACAGCAGCACCTAACCCCTTGTGCAAAGATCCCCATGTGTGCCTTCCATGCCCAGGGAAATGGATGTGAGAGAGAAGAAAGCTTCAGCACCTTAGGGAGTCTTTCAGTCAGTCTCTTCATCTGTAAATGTAGCTCAGATTCTCTGAGGCCATGCCAAATTATTTTTGTCAGTGTAAATCACTACAGAAAGCCCAGTGCATCAAAATTGTGTATCCCTATCCCCCTCCACCTCAAAAAAAAGAAAAACATTTCAAGTAAATTGCCCTGTTTCCTTCTCTACCACATTATTCTACTCACAAGGAATTTCCTTGAGGAAATTGCATTAATTTTGATCCTAAGTAATTTTGATCCCTAGCTTTTTATTTCAGTTCAAGAGTTTATCTTCAAGACAAATGTGCCAGTTGTTTGCCCTCACTCTGCCTTGGTTGTCCTCTGCTTAGCCTGGGCCTGTTTGGTCAGAGAGTTCAAAGGCAGCTGCCTGTCATTTGCAGGCAAAATATTTGTATTCTAGAAATGATAAATTGGGATCTTTTGAAAAGACAATATTCCATAGTTTTCTGTTAAATATAATAGTAGGAGTAAGTACATAAAATAAATAAATTTTCCTGTACATATACTCATGCAGGTATGTACACAGTAAGCTCTCTCTGGTTATCAAACAATTTTAGCTCTATTCTTATTTGGTATATCTATACCTTTAACCAGGAATTTTGAAATTAAAAAGGTTAAAGATACCACCTTAAGATTATTAACTAATTGATAAGTACTTTGTGCAATAGGACAAAGGGAACATTTTTAAACCTTTTGATCTTTGGAAGGAAAGATTTTATGGGAAGGAGATAAGCATGTTATGCAGTACTTCATCATAAAAACCAATCATGAATGATTTATATTCCTTACAGCAGCAAAATCAGATCTATTTCAAGATTCCTAGTATATGTGGAAGTTTAACCTGATTTGAGCTGAAAACCCAGTTTTCAATGCATTAATTGCACCAGTGTAATCGATTATTTGAGTAAACCAGCAGTGTTTAAATGGGGAAAAACCTCCATCATACACAGTTTTCTTTCCTCTTCCTTCATTGCTGGTGGTAGAAAATAGACCAGTAGAGTTTTCTAGGTAAAGTGTGAGGATTCCCATCTTCCAAATGAGTGCCAGGCAAGTCTGGTTTTGAGATATCTGAGGCTAAAGAGAGTTTCCTGGATTAATTACTCCAGCCCTTTACCTGCTGTGTGGAAAAAAGGTGGTTGTGACTTCGTTCTCTTGGCCATTCACTTCCAGGGAGTCAAAAAAGACCATGGATGCACAGAGAGCCCTGGCATTCTAGAAAAGGTGAAGGAGTTTTTGTGTCCACTCATATTTGCTGTTTCCAGATGCCCAGATGATCATGGCCAGTGATTGTTCACACAACAATGAGAAGTCTGGCTGTCCTTGGGGCCCAGAGCCTCAGCTTCAGGAAATCAGGGAGCACTGCACCTTCCATGTAGTTATAACCATCAAGTTCTGCACCCAGAGTGTGATACTTTAAAATGAAGCAGTCGTTTCATCACACAAAAGTGACCACTAAATCTTTTAGTTAACTACAGAGGCATTTGTACTTCAAATACAAATAGGGTAATAATAGGGAACATTTGCTGCCTTTCATGCTCCTTCTAGTCCATTAAATATAAAATTTGTTCCTGTGTTAAATTTCTTTTCTGCTTTGTGGATCACATAAATATTTAGTTAAATGCAGACATCTCTACAGGTTCAATCCATGTGCAAATCAAGGAAACAAAAGCAAGGCCTTTGATACGAGAAAATTATAAGCAAGACCATTGCACCCTCTGATAAAATCTCCAAGGTCAAAGGGAGCTCACTTTGGGAAGATATGACAGTATTGGATATAGCATATTGAAGCTATTGTAGATTATGTTCCCAGCAGTAGTCTTCTGTAGTAACAAGTAGCCAATTAATGAAATCTTTTCAGTTCATGTTCTTTTCTTCTCTCACTAATTTACATGAACTAGGAGATTGGTCTTGTCACAGTTCAGAAATCTTTCCCTTCAACCTCAACCTCTCTTCATTGGTAACTCTTTATTTACCTTTAGTGGTCAAACTGTTCTGCCCATATCCTTTCTTCCTAATGGTCATAAATAATGCACTGATGTATCCTGAGCAAAGTACCTTATTGTACAAGTGATCCCACTGATGGCAGGGACTGTCCTGAGCTTTCCATGCACAACCACCCATGGGCACATAAGCCTTTAAGCACTGAAGAACATCAATCATGAGTGGCCTGTAAAGCATCAGAAGGCAGCGCACTGGGCAACCTGCCCTCTTTCCATTGTCAGTGTCTGGCCAGAAGCCAAAAGCTTCCCTTTTTTCACCCTTTTATCTTTTTTTTGTCTTCTAACTAGTACCATGATAACTTAGAAATGGATGGTTTTAAACCAACAGCCAAGAATATCTAAACGCCACCCACTTTTTGGCACCCTCAAATAACAATGTGCATTAAAGGTGCTCTACAATGTGCAGATACATAGAAATATTTTCACTGAAATCCTGATGCACACCACAGACACTGTGCACAGCTTGCTCTGTGCTGCTGGCTGAAATACCCCAAGGTATGATGCATTTCAGTCAGCAGCAGAGAGGAGCCTGACTCTCAGCACACTGGGGAGAGTGCAAACCACAGCTACTCCTCAAGCAATGAAGCGTATTCTTCCCAAGCTCACCACCCAGCTCAGCAAAAGGCTTTGTCAGCACCTATAACTCTCATGTTTGCACCTTTCAGATCTGTTAGACAGTCTTCTGGGGTCATTTTTTAAGCTTCCCAGGATGCAGGCATTAGTTTTGATCCTTTCATAGAATTTGTGCTCTGGTAGGCCTCATCATTCCTTTAAAAGTCGATTTTTAGAGAGGAAGTTTAGCAATTACTTTGGGGGGTGGGAAGAGGGGTAATTTTTGCTCCAGACGTATCATTCCTCTGTAAGTATTTAAATTTTCAAAATATGTACATATACACTGAAGGTTTGGTAATTTATCTCAGTTTTAGATTTAATGGTTTTCACACATTGAAAACTTCTTTAAATGCTTGAAATTCACAGAAATCATTCCACCAATGTAAAAAAAAAATTTATAAACCTGAGTGTGCGTAACAAATAGGAGTGATCAAAATTAGTATTTCAGGTAGCAAACAAATAAAACAGCTACCCCAGATCTCTGAATTCAAAACATCTCCTGCAGAATAAAAAAAGGGCTTGAGTTCCCAGCTATGTCAGATCACTTCCTACCACAGGAATCCCACAGGGATGTTATACTGCATTCTTGGCTTCATAAGTCTGAAATGATTACTCACACATGTTCACTTCATTAAGTAAAAGCTAATTGCATCCTACCTCTCAGATAGAAAGGTGTGCCATCGGATTACTGATAAGACTAACCAGTGGATTGGGAAGGAAGTATTTTTGCTGCTTCCACCTTTTACTGAAGGAGTCTTTCTACAGATGCATTGTCTAAAGCAGAGATAGATTCCAAGAGCCCACACCATCATAGGGAGAGGGCAGCAGAACCAAAGTGTTTTTACCAATTTTGACAGAGCTTGACTTTCTTTTCACAAGAACCTTTTTCTGCTTTTCTGCCTCTGGGTGAGCTCATGATTCCCTTCTCAGCAGGTCTCCAGATCTAATAAACTGTAAGCCTCAGCAAATCCCAGCTGATAAGAGGAGGAGCTTGTTCTTTCACCTGGCTGCACCTTGAGGACAAGGAAGACTATTCATCTCTGCAGGACAAGTGCAGTACAGTATTTGCAGTTTTCTTCCTGGCTTTCTGCCGAATTCCCACTGTGGCTGCACACACCCTCTGGGATAGAACAGGATATTCCAAAGGAAGAACTGGTTAATTATATTATAAAAGTTTCAAATGGCATTTCTAAGAACAATAAAGATTGTCTGAAAGACTGCCTACCTGTATAAAATCCTGTCCTATGATGCCTGCTCTAATTCCAATGCTTGCACTGGGTCTTTGTTAAAAATAAATCATGCATCTGGCTGCTAATGCTTCTTGGTTCAGTGACAACTCCTCACTGGTGGTGAGGCTTTATGATCAGGCAAAGAACTTTTATCTGTAAAACAGGGCTGAGCAATACATGAGGGCTTTCTTTTTAAGCTTTTTTACTACACCTCTGTGTAACAATAAAATTGAAGGCAGTCAGGCTACTAAGAAGGGATTTTTTTTTTGTTAGTGTACCAAAATACCACAAGAAATTGCAGAAATTCAAGAGTTATTACAGTGGTCTGGTTACTTTAGGTGTATTGGCACATGACTATAATTTATAGGTAGAACCATCCTGTGATAATTGGGTGAATTTCACATATCTTTTTTCCTCAAGTATTGGCTCTTAATTTGACACTAATATCCCTCACTTTCTTACTCTTTCATCTTTCCAGCAGTCAACTTTTATAACTCTTCCAAATTCTGTGTCAGTAACACTCATTTGAAAATTGTGTCTGAAAGCAGCAACAGAATATGCAATTGATCTGCCAAGTACTTTTAACAAAATAATAATAGAAAACCCTCCTGCATTTTGGTCCGTACAAACCAGAAGCCATCACAGTCCATGGGGTTTTTTTGAGTTAGGTAATCCTGGGCAACCATGGCATGAGTAAAGAAAAACAGGAAAAGCAGAAAATGTGGGGGTCTGGAAAAAGTGTGGACAAATCACTGGTTCCATCTGCTAAGAAATTATGCTCAGCAGAGTTTGCTGCTGCTGAGCATTATCCAGGGGCATGAGACCTGGCAAAGGGAGTGAGAGGGAGGAATGTTATCATGGAAAACTTTCTGAAAAGCAGATTGAATGCAAAGGGTCACCGAGTTGATTTCTTTTGAAATAGGTGGTTGCTGGAAAGGGGCAGAAAATCATGAAATTGAGCAATTACACAAGCATGGAGAACCAGGCTTTTTCAGATGGAAGCTGCAACTGAGATTTTGCAAGGAAGACTGGTAGGAAAAGGTTGTTTAGTAATATGAATAAGAGGAAAACAATTTCAGAAAAATAGATTCAGTGTAGTTTCTAAAGAAAACAAACATATTTACTTTAAGGTAGAACTTGGTGAGTTAATTAAAAGTGTATGTTTGATGTGGTACTTAGGGGACTTACTAAAAATACATAAATTCATTCTGGAAGATTGGGATAGAAACAACATAAATATTTAGAAATAAGATAGAGCATTTTAAATTTAAAAATTTTAATTACGAGCCAGCAATGTGTCATTGTAGAAAGAAGGCCAGTATCATCTTGCGCTGCATTAGGCAGAGCATTGTCTACATTTTGAGAAAGCTGCTCCTTCCCCTCTACTCCAGCCTTGAAGATACTCAAATCCAAATGGACACCATCCTGAGCAACCTGCTCTCACAGACTCGTCTTTGAGCAGATATTTGGACCAGAGGATCTTCACAGGTGCCTTCCTGCTTCAGCTGATCTGTAACCCTAAATAGGAAGGAGGTAGAAAATACAGCATTTGGTACAACAGGCAACAAATATTTCTCTGCAAGTGTTGGTTGCTACTGCAGCATAAAAGAGCATTGGTGTGTGAATACAATACAATGAAATACACAAATATGTGTGACTGTAAGCACAATGACACAATAGACAAAAGCTGGATATAAAACTAGACAAAGAGGTAGCAGAATAACCACAAAGGAGGAAAATGGAAACTAAAGGTAAAGAAAGATTTTTTTTTCTCAAAGCAGCATTTGATATTTGATAATTGGGGCTATATTGGCAACACTGCCAAAATCCTCTCTTTCCGAATGAGATCTGTAAATATTACATGACTAATTTTCTTAACTGGTGAAATCACTTCATAGCAAGCAGGAGTTTACATAACACTTTCAGGGAAACAAGACAATCTCTTGGATTTGATTACACAAAAAGGGAAACAAGTTCAAGTGATTTCAGTAACCACTAAGCAAAACACCAAAGCTGGTGGCCACAGGCCAAATAATTACATTTCCATAGTAAAAGGTATGAATCAACAATCCCAAAAGAGCAGAGAAATTTCTGAAAACCAGTAAGAGGCAGGAAACTTAAGATCAGGACAATGTGGATAACTCCTAAGTCAGTATTAAGGAATGTTTGTATCTTTCTGGGCATTATAGAAATCTTGAAAAAATGTAATGCTGTGATGTCAAGTAAAATTGGTTATTTCCTTTTTTTTTCATTAGATTGTTTATCTTTTGTGTTAGGTAGTTGGCATCTTTAATAACTTGGTAAAGATATTTACCAGGGAAGAACTAGATAAATCATCTGAAATTAAAGATGTTTAATATTTGTGCCATTTCTTTTTAATCTCACATCACATCAAGCTGCACAAACATCATTATTTGCAACAAAGAAAATGTAACCTAAAAATTATAGGAACCTATCAGATATCTGTATAATCATCAAACTCAAGAGCCATTTGTGCTAAGTCAGACAGGGCAAAATAAAATAATAGAAGAGGTTTGTAAAACAATTATGCATACCAGATACCATGATAAGGAGCACTCAGAGAGCATAATTTACATTCTGCTATGGATTTACTATTGTCAGTAACTGGGAAATATTTCACAACATCCCTGACTGACCCATGTGTGATACATGATGCAATCAATTTTCGTGGACATTTGTATCTAACCTTTTACTAGAACAGTACTTTGAACCTCATATTATTATGCCTCAGCAAAATTCAGGATTAAGGCTGCTTGCTGTCCAGGCAGGTTGTTTAGCACCCACAGACTGCAGAGGAAGGTGGGCATATTATTGGCAATGTTCTCTGGTAGCCCTGAGGGGCTCTAAATTACAACTGCTAAGGCCAATGGTTCTGGTCTCTGATGACTGCCCTGAGGGCTGGACTTTTTTTTTACTGAAGTGTTTGAATCCTCTAAGTCACTCTAAAGAGAAGACTGGGAAGGGGCCATATCTCCATATCTCCCCAGTTACATCCCACAACTTCTCTGCAGACCCAGCTGTATCTTCATTGTGAAGCACGAGCTGTCCTGAAGAGCAGAGTCTCCTTGGTCACTGCCTTGCTGCCTCTCTTCTCAGTTGTGATTAAGGAGAGGACAGAGAGGAGACAACTTCAGCCATGCTGCTGCTGGCTTTGCTGCCAAGCAATGTGACCTCTGGGATGAACTGAGCAGCTCTGACCAACTCTGCACAGCAACAGAGTGCCACTTCCCATTAACCCCGTGGGTTTTAGAGCAGCACAGGGAAAAGGACAAACTACCAGCACCCTGACTCACAACCCTGGCAGCTACGGAGGGCAGGGGAGGGGAGGAAAAGCAAAGTTACCCCTTTGCTGATTAAGTGCTAAATTAAATCACTTATGATTAGGAGGTTGGACATACCTCTTACATGGTAGAATGTTTCTTAATGTCACAAACATCAACCCGACATGAGGAACAGTGGGTATCTTTGCACAGCAGGAGGGAAGGAGCTTTGTTCTGTTTTCTATAAAAATGTATTCTTATAAAACCATCGGGGAATTGGGAAGCTCTTTTACCTGCAGACTGAAAAGAATCATCCTTCTACTTTTTTTTCGTCATTCTCCAGTCCTCAGGCCCACAGCCACCGAATATTTTTGGACTGACCTGCTCCAGATGACATGGTGCATGTTTAAAGGCACAAAGGTGAGAAGGAATGTTTGCACCTCTTAAGATTTGAATGAAACAAGACATAATTTATAAGAAATGCTAAGAAATAGACATTCCACCTTTGAACTGCTTCTGTTGCAGAACACAGCCCAGTTCCTCATTCTTTGCCTTCTGAGGTAAATGAACCGAGCATTGTTCGTGAAAGCGCAGAATGAACTTTCCACAGCTGGTGAAATTCCCTACAATCAAGACAGCCTGTGAACTTGAACCAACAAATGAGAGGCAAAGCAACTGTGGAGTAAGTGCAGTGTCCACACACCAGCAGCTCTGCATGTAGAAGGCCACACCACATACAAGGAAAATATCTTCTCGCCTTTCCTCCACAACAGCCTCTTCCTCAGTGAGTGGTTACGTATCAGATTTCTTTGGGAGGCTGGTTGTTTAAAGTTTACCTGAGGAGGGCTTTTTGCATAGCCAAAAAATGGTGTGCTGTTCTTAAATCCTCCCTTTCCTGCCCACAAAGCTCTCAGGAGAAATGTGCTTTGTTAGCTGGGACTGCCTGTTTTACATACACTGTCTCAGTTGTCAAAACCTTCTGCTGATGTGTATAAGGAAAACAGAAATTCAACCACAGAAGAGCTCTGTGTTTTATATCAGGCTTCTAATTATTAAAAAAAATTAAAGAAGAAGAGGCAAAAAGAAAATAAGAATCAGTCTTTTGGGAAAAGATATAAAAAAAATCTTTTATTTGGATGTTGTGTCCTCTGATAAATTAAGGCATAGCATAACTGAATGTCCAGGCAAAAAACAGACGATGCTTTCAAACTTAGAAGAGGGTGATGGGGTGACTTTCTAAATTCCCTCCCAACCTAAATTATTTTATGAAAATAATGGCACTGAACTATTAGAAAGCCACTTATTACTTCAGGCTATTTGATGTATATGTGAGGTTAGTTTAATATAATATCTGGAAATATTATATTACACAAAACTTTATGTTTTTATTATATATATATATATAAGACATTTACTCAATCATATGTATTATATACATGTGTATTAATTATAATTATTCTTTTCAAAGTTCACATCATGCACTTATTGTGAATTAATTGAACTGTATTTCACTACGTTTCACATGCCTCCAAGATTTCTAATACCCTTGGTTCTCTTTTGTTTTAGCAGACTCACATGCTCCACCATCTGAGAAGTCTGTACAAAATATGGACACCATGGACATAGGTCTTTTCACTCACTGTTTTCATGTTATTTACAAAAGTACAGCAAACAAAACAGTGAGCAAAGATAACAGAAGGAAACTCATTTTTATGTTAAAATTTTAATCTTGTGTCTTTCTGAAGTAAGCAGTGACAAAGCAAAGCAAACACACACACACATCAAGCACATTTTAGGGCATCCACAGGAGAAAGGCACATCTTAAATTCACTGCAAAAGCTTCCTTTGACTGCAGGGGGAGCAAGAATTTTCCTAAACTATTTTTGAAGCATTTAGCTGTGGTGCACTCACTGTGCAGTGTCTTGCTCATTACCAAGATAATTATTCCTCCACAGAACAGAAAGAATAAAGTACACATATAGCATATGAAACACTGAGCAGTGTGTTGCCTCAGGCTGACTCCCTGTAGAAACAAATGCATAAAAGAGGCTAACGTTAGTAATTTAATTTCTTTGAATTATTATACCAAAAATATAATTTCATACAGAATGAACAGCCAGACATAAATTTATCTTGGAATAAGAGGAAACTTAAGTTGTTAGAAAGGTAATTTTTCAGCTTCTGCAATAAGTAGATGAATTTTTTCCAATGCTACACTGATGTTCATCACCTGAATGTATAGCCTTATGATTTTATCTACGCCCCTATTATCTTGTGTCCTAATATCCTCAATAAGTACATATGGACAAATCATTCTTTTGTAGTCATTAGAATCTTACTAAACTGCACAGAAGAATCAATGCAGCTTCTAGAGCTTAATGTACTCACAGGGATGACTCAGAAATAAGGCCGCTGGAACAGTTTCCACCCCAGCTCTGACTCTGCCCCTAAGGAGCTTCTGCTTCTGCAGAAGAGCACTGTAACCTGGAGAGAACCAAATGCTATGAGAAAGCTGTTCTGATAATGGACCAAGAGCATTACTGCAATTAGAAGTTCATAACGAGGAGCTGCAATATGAATATAGACGTACATTCTGTTAACAAACCACTGATTTGATAGGTAGATTGAAAGGTCAAAGGCCCTGGAATATGAGGGATAACAGGACTCCAGTGTGCCACAGTTATCAGGAACTCACCTCAGGAAACCCAAGAAGGAAACTAACTATGTTTTGAGGTATATTAAAGAAAAACAGGAACCCGCTGTTGGGAAAACATTCAGCCAGTGTATAAATTTCACATAATTTGACCATGTATAGAACTTCACAATAATCTATTGAAATAGCCCTAAGTGATAGCAGAGGTGGAGCCATCTTCAAATTGCAGGCATAAGCCTGTAACAAACACCTCCTGCTGCACAAGGGTCTGTGCTTTAGAACCCAGAACGCAAACCTGAGCACCCTGCTTGCCTGCAATGCTCCATACCCAAGTGTTACCTTACAGTCATCCCAGGGAGAGACACCCAGCGTCTTCCTCTCTGCTCCAGCACCCTGGCCAGCAGGATTGGCCGTAAACCAGCTGGCTCTGACAGAGCAGGTGTTAAACCCAGCATTGCCCTGGGTTCCCAGGACTGACATAGGCCCAGCGTCTGTGCTGGATCAGGACAGTACAGTCAGCAGTTCATGCCTTCCAGGACTGGAGCAGGAAGAGCTGAATTGGTCACTGTTTCAGATAAGTGGATTTCTTCTTTTCATGTGTCATGCTCCTCCACCAGTGCACCAGGAAAGTGCATTCTTTAGATCAGCTTTCCTAAGTATCGCTTAAAATATGTGGTCTCAGCAGATGCTCAGAAAGCATAAAATAAATATCAAAATGTCAAATTTGGTCTTTGAAGATCACTCCACATATCCACTTTCTCTGGGTGACTGGGCTTTTTGCCTTAATGATATCTACTAGGTATGTCATGGCTTTCTCATGCTTTCTTCTGGATAGTTTAGAGTTTACATCACAAATTCAGTTTTCCTCCACTTCTGAAAAGCCTTTTCCTCTTGAGCAGTTTCATTGATAGCTTAGTTATCTTCCTCTCTGTGTTCTCCTTGGAGTTTATTTTAGAGGATTACGTCTGAGAGTTTCTTCTCTTTCTAGAGCAGGGTTGTTACTTTCTTTCTCCATGAGCACAGCTTTGAGGTTCTGCTTTGGCGACCACAGAAAGAAATACACACAAGATCTTTCAGATTCATTTCAAATCCAATTCAATTCTCAATACAAACACAACAAGGCATCTTTCATGAAGCTCGGCAAGACAGGTGTTCATTTCAGTGTCCCCAGTGAGGTGTATTTTCCAGCTGTCATAGATTAGGAATACTACTCCTCAATTTAGTATTCCCACTAAAAAGAAAATCACAAGACACTGCCCCCCTCCCCCCCCACTCCAGTGAGAGAGACAAAGGCAGAGATTACAGGTTGGGACAAGAATGATTTACTGGAGACAGCAATGAGATAAGAAAATGAACAGTAACAATAACAGCATTAATAACAAAAGCATACAAAAAGTGGGTGATTTACAAGCAAAAAAATGCTCACTGCCATTCCAAGAGACAGGATCCACCTCCTCTATCTTCTCCCACTAGGTAAAGTTACAGGCAGCAGTAGAGAGGTGCCCTAGGCTTTCTCTTCCCAGGGCCAAGCAAACACGTCTCTCTCAGAGGCTGTCTGTACATTACCCACAAGTGCCCCAGAACTCCACCTGCAAGTAACACCATTTTGCCTATGGTATAAGCAGAGCATAAAGAATCTCCAGAAGACCTCAGAATAGCTGAGCTCCCCCATCAGTTTTATGAGAGACACACCTACTTTGTGACGTAAAATTGAAAACATCAGCGTATTAAAGTTGTTCTCAAAAGCAGACAGTATAGTCTAGTTTTTATAATAATGCAGCCATTAACATCTCCAGAGTTTCCTAATAGATGGCTAACATTTGATTTGCTGATATAGAGGCTGAAGGTCTGTCAGCAGCTGAGGCAATCTAAGAGATTGCAGCTGCTGAATATTTCATGCTGTCCACAGTGTCCTCCACATCATCTCCTACTTTTTCTTAACCTTTCCCATGCTCCTTCCTGTGGTAAGCTCTGCTTTTGCACCAGCTCTGGCGCTCATTACAGCAAGTGAGTCAATTCAGCTACTTGGCAGAGAACAATCCGCTTTTATTTTGTCTGGGTATGTTTTCTGCCATATTAATGAGCTCACAGGACTCAAGAAAGATCCAATAGAAACCAGACCCCTTGCACAACAAGCAGAAACTGCATGGCCAGGATCAGGATGGTAGTGGTAAAAACATCATCCTTTTGGATCTATGTGAGGCTAGATCCACTTATCCTGTGGAATCCTGCCTCTGCCAGTTGTTACCAGTTTATTCAGTCCTGTCCTCTCTGACAGCAATGGGAATGCAGTTACCGATTCCTGGGAAAGGCAGTGGCCAAGGAAAGCAATGCCTTTGGACCTCAGAGAAAGCTGTGCTTTACCTCTGCTCTGCTAAGCACTTGCTACGTGACCATTGGCCTGTAATTTAGCTGCTCTGGGCCCTTCTCCATATCTGTAAAAAAAATGCCAGAGGTATTACATTTTCACAAGAGGTTTCATAGAGACAATACATAAAAACCCTTTGATGTTCATAGACAAATGTACAGCTCCCGAGGGCATCTCATTACCTAGGGTAAATGACAAGATCACTAAATAACAATCAGTACCGAGTTTTCAATGCCTGTCTGAGGGTGTTGCAGTGTAATGCAGCATGCCATCACCAAACTGAAACCACAAGCTGAAAAGATGGGCTATATTTTCTTTACTAAGTATGTATTTTCCTTAGTAGAATATATATTTGATGGTATGCTTTAATAAAAACTATCCTTCTGTATTCTCTATAGACATATGGTACCTCCTACTTGAAACTTTATATTTTCTTCCTTTGTTTTAGTTCTTCTATATGATGTAAGAGCTCAAGCTTGTGCAGGATTAACAGAATTTAAACCCATTGTAGCAACAGTCTCAGGGTCTTCACGTATTTCACTGCTGCTTCTTGGTTTCAATATCTTCAGTACATATGATAACCAGAGCCTGGAGTGTACATCATTAAATTTTCAACCCCCTGCTAGGATTTAAAGGTAAAACTGCCAAATATCAGTATTTAGAGCAAGTCACCTTTTTTCTAATCCTATTATCATACGTAGCAATTTCACATAAGTTTATTTTTGGAGATATCCACTATTCAGTTCAAAACAAAAAATATGTGAAAAGGTTCCCTTTAAAACCAGCAGTTGCCTTGCCTCTGCTAACTTAAGGCTAAAGTAAAGAAAAGAATAAGCTAATGAGAATTGGCCCTATCGTCATCTTATGGAGCACTAATTAGATTAACTCATTTGATAAAAATCAGTAAAAAAAAAAAGCTAGCAAAACACAGTTGTTATGAAAACAGAGAAAGCTAACTCATTTTTAATGTGTCACTTCAATGTAGTGTATAATTTCAGGAGTAAATTTTGCAGTAAGTTGTCATAATCTTTTATGGAAGCTAGAAGACCAAGTATCTCAGTTAAGGATTTTGAAGCATGAAGTAGCTACTATACCACTAATGAATATTTATATTTCTCTGAATTACTCATTTTAATTCCCAAGAACATTTGCTTTTATCTATACAAAATTCTTGTGGGGTTTTTTTTCATTTCCCCATTTTGATTAGAATAACAGGGCTTTGAGCAACCTGTATAGTGAAACGTGTCCCTGTTCATTGGCAGGGGAATTATCACTCGACGATCTTTGACATCCCTTCCAACCTAAGCCATTGTGTGATTTTATGACTCATGTAAAGACTTATTGGCTTAATAACTGCTTTTCAAAAGACTTAGTATTAGCTGTCTTCAAAATGTCAGTTTATTTTATGTAAATTTTATTTTGTCCACCAGAAAGACACCAACTGCAACAACGATTAGTCAGGATTTGAACACTGGGAGAGTAATTCTAAATATAAAATGTTATTCAGGGAAAACTATTGTCTAATACCAGGTCAGAAGTAAAACATATCCTGCAAGACATTCATTGCATCACTGCAGTCATGGCTTCACAATAAAACAGTTCTTGCCAAATGGTGACAGAGTACTGCAAGTGGACACCTTCCAAAACAAACGTAGGAGACAGAACACAGAAGGGTTCATTGCCATTGCCCTGCCCTCCTCAGGATCTACGGAAAGGTTCCCTGCACACGGCTCCTGCAGATGATCCACAGAAATGTGAGGGCTTAGGCAGCCAAGGTCACAGCCCATTTGTGCTGGCTCCCTGCGCCAGAGAGACGGCGTTTATCCACTTGTCCAGGCACAGGCACCCTCGCACATACCACTCATCTTCCCAGTAGGCCAAAAGGTGCATGTGACAGCGTGACTCGTTACCCTGGTGCACTGGACACTTTACAACTACACCTGTTCCAGCCTGCTTCCAAATATGTGCCTTCTGACGCTTCTGGGGGAAGCCAAGGATCCGACATCTGTAAGGAAGTGCAGGATCTGACAGCTGAGCCCTCTCTGTCACTAAGAGGCAGAAGGGAATGTTGTGGACCTCTGGCATCCACTCTATAATTCACCCTGTATCACATGCTTGGAGTAGCCTGACACAGTCACACTTTGTCCTTAACTTGAGGTCAATAAAGAAGAACTTGCCAGAAAGAGTAGAATGTAATTGCCAACTTTCCTTCACTCTGCTGAGATAAAAGACAAAAATCAAACTGAAACTAAAAAAACCCAAACCAAAAGCAAACAACTTGGTTTATGTGCTATTGAAACTAGTTCTTTAGGAACTAAATCATGTTGGCTCTGAAAAATGCACTGCAAGTATTTATGTGCTTAATGAATATCTTCCAATGTGTTCACTACCTTAAAAAAATATTTTAAAAAAGCAGTGGGGCTGTATTCAGAGATGGAAAAACCTTCCATTTGAGTTCAGTTTACAGAACAAGAGGTCAAAAAGCTGCATGTGGAACAAGAGCATCATTTACAGGAATCTGCATTGCGTGGGCAGTTGAAAATAATCAGCGACTTTATAAATGTTACATTTTGAGGAACTGAATTCAACTTTCTTATAATTAAGTCCTCCAAAATCAATGGGAGCCTCCATTATTTCTACCAGGCTGGAAATTGTTATAGTAAGCATATCTAAATTCCAAAACTTCTCCTTCTGTCATGAATAATATATACAAGGCTCTCAACTAGCACTTGAGCTTTGTTTTTTTCTTTTCCATTTTGCAAGTTCTTCAGCAGAACAGAACAGCTAACAACTTCGCCTGCATTGTGTAGACTTGCCTCAGTGAGCTCTGAGCCAGAAGCAGAAGAAATTAGTCCACATGGGTATCCATGCTCCTTCCTTTAAAGGAAGCTGATTCCTTTAAGTGTCTCAGCCGAGTGTGGCCTCACACCACCTTACTGTAAAGGTATGGCCAGAGCTCCACCCTTCCTTCCCCTGTGGGCTTCCCTGGGACAGTACCTTCTATCCCTACTCTGCAAATTGTATTGCAAAATAAATACCACAGGAAAAAATGTTCTATGCAAACACTGAACAGGAATGTGAAGGAAGCAAGAGCACACTGTTGAATGAACGAGGAAGAATAAACTATTCTCTCTAACTCAGTGTTTTCTCATTTTGGACTGAATTACTTCCCCCTTCTGCCTGCCTTGCATGTCTGTTGAGGGTTAAGAAAATATCACAGGTTATTTGCTGTCACTCCTCCTGTTCCTGGTCTATCAACATTCAGAGGTGTTGCTAAAGAACACCTAAGGAAATGGCAGATCTGCACCTCCTAGACAATTTCTGTAACTCAGTAATCCTTGTCAGTGCAATAGTATTTCACGTTTTGCATAAATGTCTGTCATGATATTGCTTCCTCCCTTCTTGGATCTAGAGAGACCTCAACATTTGTTGAAAATAGTCATATCTTATCTTGAGTTAAAATACTCAGAACACAATACTGCAGCGTCTAAAAGAGATAAAAGAAATAACACAAAACCCACACTTTTCCTAGGAAGTATATTAATTCAGATTTAACTAAAATCCCATGGGATTAATTTCCTGAATTCCTAATCTACATGGAGATGTTGTAGCCTTACATAAATTTTCCCAATGAACTGCAGTTGTTGGCCATGGCTTTAGAGTAGAAGCTCCCTGTGACAAGTGAGGGAAGTAGAGGAGGGATCTCTGGCAAAGCCAGGAGGGATCATCATGACCTTCTAGTACAAACTCTGTGGATCCTTCTCTAAGGGTTGCAGCATGTTCCTGAGCAAGATGATCTCTTAACTATAGCTAGGTTCCAAGAAAAAATACCAGTCTTGGCTATAAAATTTGAGAATTGAAAACCTTTGATAATATTTGGCATGTTGTCCAAATGTTTCTTTACGGTCAGTCTTGAAAATGTGGATGTGGATCTTACCACAAGGCTGTACGTGTCTCATTTCAGAGGTTGTAGTTAAGGGCTGCAAGGAAATCCCCTGCTATTACACATGAGCAGTAAGTGCTGTTGAAGCCCCATCCAAGGGTCCTCGGTGCCAGCTGAAGCACTAACAAACAAAAAAAGGAAACGTCGGGACAGCGGGGTAAGGCATCTTGCAAAGCATTCCCAAGTGGCAGCAATCACATCTTGCTTATCAGGGAGCAATTGCGGCAAAACACCCCGAGTTTGGGCAACTACCAGCAACGTGGAGTAATGACGAAGGCAAATCTATTCCAATGGTGTCTGTGGGGGCTGGTTTACTGCCACCGCGTGACACTGATAACTTTTGAGGCGCCTCAGTCAGCGTTGTTGGCTTTTGCAATTCCATCCCGGCTCTTACAACACCGGTGGTTTTTCTTGAACCACGAGTTGCCAACACTCAGTAAGGAAGGAAGACCGAGATTCCATTTTTTAAAGCCAATTAATATCTCTGCGTGACGCCGGCTAAAGGTTTAAAAGATGAAACAAGCCGCTTTGGGGCTGTATCATAAACATGTATAACACATCTCGGCCATCCATGACCACTCAGCCTCGCACAGTTCCTCGGCAGTATTCGCTCTGAACGTAAGATTTCCAGCGGACACCGCGACTTGCTCCTCCCCGGCGGGGTCCTGCCTCAGTGAGCGTGGGGTTTCTTTCTGCTCTTCCCGATTACGAGTGAGACGCGTTTCTCTCCGCGAAACGCCGCCTCAAGGCACAAGTGACTCGAAAAGGGTTCCCGGCAGCTGGTCCCGCTGCTGTCCCGGGAAGGAACGGCTCTCCCCTCAGGATCCCTCACTTCCCCGCCTCACTCAGGGGCGCTGGGCGCGGGCGCGGAGGCGTGTCCCGCGCCGCGCGTCACGTGACACACCCCCTCGCACCCCCTCCCGCGCGTCCGGCCCCGCCCTCCGCCCCGCCCCCGNGCGTCCGAGCGCACGGCGCTGGGGCCGCTCGTGGGAGCCATCGACCAGGGCACCAGCTCCACCCGCTTCCTGGTGAGCACAGCGCGGCGCTCGGGGCGGCTCCGGGGGCAGGCGGCTCCCCCGCGGCCTGAGGGGAGCCGCGGCTTCTGCGCCTTTGCTCCCCTCCATCCCGGCGGGGGCCTCTGCCGTGCCCTTGGGGAAGGGCAGGGGAACGGGCCCGCAGGGCCGGGCTGCGCTGTCCCGGCTGCTGCCTCCCGTCTCCCGGAGGAGCGGCGGCGCTCGGCCCGGGGTGCCGGATCCGGCGCTGTCCCTCCGTCGCGTTCCCGCCGCGGCGCGGGGAGCAGCGCCCGTCCCGCGGGGAGTGGTCCTGGGCCAGCCCGAGACCAGCGGCTCTCGCTGCTGCTCCAGGGGACTGCGAGATCCCGCTGCTTCCTGCAGGCTGCGTTTTCAGTCTGTCGGATTTTCAATCTGCCGGGTGTCTCGCCCCGAATGGAATCAAATGGACAAGGTTCTCAGGCACTGGGGAAATAGATCCGTGCGAGTTCGGTGACTGTGATTAGCTGGTGTTCAAACAATGCCGTGACTCCGCGGTGTTCCCCGCTAAAACCTACCCGGGGCCTGCTGGAGTGACTGCTGCAGTTCCAGCCCTAATGTCAGTGCATCCTGTGCACTGTAGGTATTCAAGTGGCTGAACCTGCACACCCTGTGAAACGCTGATTTGTTGAAACACGAGAGGAAGATAAGTTTAAGGATAGGAGGATTACTATATTATTCAGATATATGACCCTTTAGTTGAAAAATCTAGTTATTTCTACATTATGCAATAGATGTAACTAGCGTTGTTATGTATGAAACTTATTATAGGTACTTATTGCTGAAAATCTCTACAAGTGTACTGTTCCCTAGTCAGTTAAGTCATGGTAGTTTGACTTAAAGCCCAGTGACAATTTCCTCCATGGAGGTGGAATAGAGATAATTACTAGATATAAAATGTTGTCAAAAGTGCGAAGTTTTAATTGGAAAGATGAATGTTTTGATTTCCCTTTGCTTTTTTTTTTTTTTTCTCGTAATGCTTACCCCATGTGAAACGATCCTTCATGAAGCAGATTAGAATATCTTCTTGACCTCTGTTACCATTATTACTCAATATCACGACCTTCATGCAATTGTCAAATGACAAAACACAGATCTGGGGGTGGAGAGAAACTCCAAACTGACAAATGACACCAGTGGGCTGTCCTGGATGCCAGTCAGGAGTCCTTTCTGGGAACGAACTTGAAGAAGTTCCCTGTTACATATGAAGATAAATTATATCTGCTTTTATGTATATGCCGAATTAATTTTTTTCTTATCCTAAAAGGATAACACTAGTAGAAATGAAACTTAAGCTCTTTCTATAAGTATTTTTACAAATTCTTCTTAGAAGAAATTTCTTACACTACACACATTCATCAATGGCTTTTATGCAGTCAGGGAGATTTTGCCTGTCTACATGAGGATTCAGATGCTTCCTTATTTTTTCAAGAAGTGTATTGTGTCTGTCACTCTTCAATTCTTTTGTATCCATCTCAGTTTCTCTCAATTCATGTCAAAATACAGCATTGTCTTAAACTTGGCAGTGTGATCGTGTCATTATGATAATAAAGTTATATGGGTTTGAGCAAATAAGATACGTGATCACTCAGTTAAATCAGAACATGGGGAAGAGGGGAAGAAGAGGGCAAAATGTGCAGAGATCTGCTACAACTCGTATCAATCATTCAGATAACAACACATGTCTGGAGAATTCTGTGCTGGAAGTGGATTGCTGCAGTTAGAAGAGAGATTTTGCCTTGAAATATTTTAAGCCAGAATGTAATGTATTGTTGTTTGTGCCCAAATTGTTTTCTTGTCTCTCTTTTTACCTCTTGGTCATTTACTGTTGGTTGTTTTGGTTACATTTCTCACTGATCTCTCTACATTTTTTTAATATAGTGCCTCCAACAGTTTTTGTCTTCACCAAGTCACAAGTCAAAATCATCTTGCTGCTTCCTTTGCATGTGTGTATTCAGTAGTTCAGTGCAACTGTTACCTATTTTTTTATGTGGAAAACATATGATTTTGACCAGGTTAAAGAGTTCTTCTGGATGAAAAACTGCCTGGTCTAATGGGGCCAAAGAGCAGTGTCAGCAGTTCAGAGTGTAAATTTACAATTACAGGTGGCAGATTTACCAGTGGTGTTCCTGAGCAGTCAGTAGCGAGGGCTGATACCCCACAGTATTTTCATCAACAGCCATGGGGATGGGTTGGAATGTTCTCCCAGATGGGGGTGACCAGTTGACTGAAATTCCAGTCGGAGAAGGGGCCAGCCAGAATATTCATGACATTAAATAAAGTTTAGCACTTTGGACAGAATGCTAAGAAGCTGCTTAGTGAGAAATGGCACAGACTCCTGCTGGACAGCAAGTTGGATATATGTGAGCAATGCAGCCTTGTGGTGGTGCACAGTAAGAAAAGTTCAGAAAGTAATTGTTGCCATCTGTGCAGCACTTAGGAGGCAGCATCTGGAACGCTGTGTCCGATATTGCATCCCACAGAGGATGAGAGAGTTTGAAGAACTGGATTTCGTCCAGCCAGGGGGATCCCGGTGCTGCAGCACAAGCCCATGGAAGGAGGATTTAGGAGATCAGGGTTTTTTCTTCATAAGAGAGGCTAAGGGGGGTCCTCAGCTATTGAACCACAGTTTGTGGAGAACACAGAACCAGCCTTTTCTCAGACGGGCACAGACAAATACAGTGGGCAATGAACACAAGTTGCAGCAAGTGACATTTCAAATAGATGTAAAGAAACAATGCTTCACGATGAGGGCTTTGGATCAGGGGCTGAGAAAGTGTTTGGAATTTCCATCCTTACAGATACTCAGTGCCTGACTAGAAAAGGCCCTAAACAGCCTGGTCTTAAATTTAGGCTTGCCTGAGCAGCGAGTTAGGTTAGTTGACCTCCTGAGATTCAGAGTAAATTATCCGGTGCACAGACACAAGTTTTGAGTCTCCTGCTGGCTTGCTTCCTATGAGCACAGAGGCTAAAGGAGCACCAGACCTGAGGTGCGTTTCTGTTACTGTCACGCCTTAGCCTTGCCTCTCACGCAGCACACTTACAGTGGTAGTTTATGCTGTAGCTTTACCCTCCACGAACCCTCTTTTGGATCTTTACTTTTATTAGTTGCTTTTGCAAAATTAACTGTAATTATTTTTGAGATTGCAACTTTTCTGTTGAGTTGGGTTGAACCTGGATAACAGATTCAGAGTTACCAAAAAGAGCACAGTGCTTCAAGTTCCAGTGCAATTGTTTAAGGCTCATTTTCCTAAAGATGTCAAGCAGGAAAATAAATTGCATAGGCTAAACAAGTGTACCCAGATGACTGAATTCTGGCCAACATATTTCATAGAGTATTTTCATTGAATGCTTTCATCTCTCATGTTCCATTTCATAAAAAAATACATTGTATCTTCTTTTGTGGAAAGTCTTAGGATCAGGAATTCATGGCCAACTGAACCATTGTTTGATCTCTTGAAAGATATTTGCTGGATAGCCTTTCTGTCATTTTATCCAGGGACAGCAAAAATTGAGATACACAGTGAAGTACCTATACAGTATTTTAAGTTCTAAGTTTGTCAGTCAGCCACAGAACACTTTTCTTCTGCCTCTGTGAAATATTTTTTTCTTCCTTTATTTCATCTCCAGAAGAAACATTCAAACAAAGCTATATCACACTGCAAGCATTCTTTTCAACAAATAAAAGCTGATTTTAGATAAGGAAGACATTCATACCCATTTGAGCTTTCTCTTCAGAGGGGAATCCATTTTACCCCTCTATTGGAGGAACATGACTTTTTGGGAAAGAGAAAAACTTGATTATATACCTAGAAGGAAGGGTTAAAAATATTGTAAATACAGTTTTCCCCCTAACTTTTATCACTTAAAATGCAGTGTAGTTTTACTTTTAAATCCTGTAATTGTAAGCACCTCCTAGATGGTGAAGGAAGATCTGTTCATCACGAGCCTTCCAAGAAAGATAATTTCTAGGAGCCTTGTTAAACTGTACTTATTCATAAATTCTGTCTGCTACTCCTACTTAAATGCTGAAGAGGGAATTATTGTATGTCTGTTAGCCTTGCCCCAGCTGGGTTGATTGCAGTGCAATTTCAGAACTCCAGCTCAGAGCTTGTTCTTCTGCAGGCAGAGTTATGTGACAAAGCTTGAGAGATATGAAAGGTTACTTCTAAAATCTGTTTTTATTACTGTCTTTTCAGTTGTGCAGCTTCTTGCATCACTTTAATTAACCTCGTATTAATGTTTATTCCTTGAAAATTGTTACAACCAATTGACATGGATCCTTTTCTGCTAAGATAACAAAACATGAACATAATACACAATAATATGTAGTAATATGTAACTGCACCCCTTCATGTGGTGCGATATATTATGTTAAAGATCCTACAAAAAGCTTGAATTAAGTGATCAGCCCCTGTGCCTCTGCTTTTTCACAAATGGCACACCTATGTAGGTCTTTCTTCTCTGCTGTCCTGAGACTCAAGGCTCAAGCTCTAATTCTTTGCTGGGAGTAGAGGGAGGATGTTATTTATTCCTTTTCTTTAATCTCTCACTAGAGAATTCAGTACATATCTGGTGGCTTTCACTTTCATCTCTGTTCAAGACACCTGTACATGTCCAAATAGCCTAGACAATTCTTCGTGACTACTGCTGATAAAATTAGGGCAAAACTGACTTTGGCTTTCCCCCCATACACACAACAGCTGAGAGATCAGTAGCATAAACTGAAATCAGTTCTTAATGAATATGAAAGGATTGAAAGCCTCTAGTCCCAACAAATTACAGAAATACACTTCAAACCTGTTTCAACAGGGATGTATTGACCTTATCTGAATTATTCATACTTACTGTCACTTATTTTTCTATCTCTCCACTGTCAAACAAGGGCTGTATAGGGGATTTTTTTTGACAACAGTAGTGGTTTTGTGGAGGGAGTGGGAAAGGAAGGCTTTGCGGTCCCATTTGTTCTATTTATTCCCTATGTTATTTATCATTTTGAAGGTTTAAATTTAGTGACTCTTTCATGTTTGGCATCTTTTCACATATCAGAATTCGACTTATCAGTGTAGAATTGTAGAGTCATAGAATGATTTGGGTCAGAAGGGACCTTAGATTGCCTAGTTCCACCCCCCACCATGGGCAGGGAGAACTTCTACAAGACCAGGGTGCACAGGGCTGCATCCAACCTGGCCTCAAACTGGGATTGCTCCCAGTGAAACTTTCTAATTCTTTGCCCTGAATAACAGGGAGTGTCTGCTGCTTTTGTTGAGAATGTCAGAAGCTTGCAGGTTTGTTTGTGATGGATTAGCAAAGTGTGTTTGCCTAGTTCTTTTCTATGGACATGAAACAATCTGTGCATTTATAGTGTTATTGCTTCTGTTGAAAATATATTGCTGTCACAATTTATTGCTGTGTCTGCAAGTCACACACACCACGTTCACTCAATGACTTTGTCTAATTGAATCTGTACTTCCTGCTTCCAGTTGGAGTCCTTTGCACTACCTTCTGTTTCAAGAAATACTGAATGATTAATGGTGAATGATCGCCACATGATATTTAAAATTGTTAGTATGTCAGATACACACATACAGATTAAATAAAAAGTCTTCTCTTTCTCTGTGTTTATTCTAAAAGCTTAGTAAATGTGAATATGCTTTTGGCAGGAAGGCAATTTCAAGTAAAAAAATCTTTTGGTATACATGCAAAACAACCTCTCCTATTAAGTATGTTGTGTAGCATTTTAAGACCCATATCCCATTATGCAAGTTCCTTCCAAATGTGTAGTACTGACAGAGCTTTCCCTTTCATTAGGATAGATTCATGTCAAGCCTGAGCTGGTAGATGAAACACAGATAAGTAAATATAGTCAAAAGAATTCAGTGGTGCTCTTTCTATGTAATCTTTCCAACTGAGAGCAGAAAAGAATGATCATGTACCTTTTTAAGACTTCTTTTCTGGGCAGTGGAGCTTTCAGTGATTTCCAGAGTTTGTGTTGTTTTCATCCTTGGAGGTTTTCAAGACTGCTTAGAAAAGTTCTTGAGCAGTCTGATCTAATGTCATTGGTGATCCTGCTTTGGGCAGGAAGTTGTACTAGAGATCTCTCAAGGTCCCTTTCAGCCTGGTTTATTCTGGAATTCTAATATATAAGTGGAATGTTTCTAAACTTCAAAGTTTCATTCTGAAGATATACTTTAAGGTTCCAAAGGAACTGGAGAATCAGAACTTCATCTCCTTTTTGTCAGAATTGTTCTAATAGTTTCAGAGTAAAGTGTACTGTGTAAATGATACCAATGGATTTAAATGATACCAAAAGCTTTAAGAGAAATTCCTAAAATTTGTGGAATGAGAAGAAAGCATTAACAAGGAAGTATAGAAAAGAGTCAGTTGTATCCTAGAGGGTGGATGGGTATAACTGAATTTTGTTTCTTTAGCATGAGAGTCTCGCCTAAATCTCTCGCCTCTGCTTGCCATAAAAAGGTAGGATGGTGTCCTGCTGACATGTTCTGCAGTTCACCTGAACCTGCTGTTAGATTTTGCTTTTTGTGTCCCAAAAGGTTCTCCACACAAAAGATTCGGCGTGGTGCTGGGGAGAAAGAGCCCTTCCCACAGGAACGCCACCCCTGCCCAGCCAGGCACTCTGGCTTTCTCTCTGTACACTTCAGTTGAATGTTTCTCCAGGCAGCCCTCAGCTTGGCTCAGCAGAGATTCCCTTTGGGAACAGGCCACTGCCGGTTAATGAGGGTTGTTGTGTATTCCCCATGGGCTCCTACTGCAAGGCAGAACCTCTGACTTGTCATTCCTTAAGAACACCCGTTAATACAGTCCTCGTGATTCTCTACTCTGCTGGGTTTTATTGTAGTATATCCAAATTTAAGTTGCTTTTTGCCATGTTCTTCTCTTTTTTAACATGTCATGTTGCTGCAGTGGCATTCTTTTCTTGTCAGATTGTTCATGAGCTTTGTACTTGTAGTTTGTTTTGATACAAAATGGGTTTTGTCTAGGTACTTTCTTCTTCACTTTGGTCCCTTCTATGATTTGTCACAGATTTTCACTTTTCCTAAAAGTGAGCTAACCCAAGAAAACACACAGATAGCTCCGGCAATAGAGCGCCACAGCAAGAGCTAAAGAAATGTTATTATCAACATCAGTGGGCATTTTATCGAGAGATATTCTAAAATGCATCAGGACTTTAACTTCTATAACCACCACAAGAAAAAAATCTGATTCTTCCCCAACCCATCAAGGGAAAAAAAAGCAGTTAAAATTGACAGACTGACAGCAAAGTTTACCAAAATATTCTTTGCCTACCTTAATTTTAAAAATGCATATATCTGAATCCTGGTTATATAGATATTGGGATTGATAATAGAAAATTACTGTCTGTTGTCACAGCACTGCATCTAAATAATAGATGTTAATTATTGTTGTTTACGCTTCTGTGTTCATAGAATATTCCATTGTGTAATTTATTTGCAGGTTTTTAATGCGAAAACAGCAGAGCTCTTGAGTCACCATCAAGTTGAAATACGGCAAGAATTCCCTAGAGAAGGGTATGATTTTTTAAATTTTTTCATTTGTGTATATTTTGGTAGAGTTTATGTATTTTGTCTATGAGTCATCAAAACGGAAGCTGATTAATAATTCTTAGTAGCACAGGATCTGCTATAAAAGACTGAGTAGAAAGAAATGACAAAAAGCAGCTCCCACTGGGTGTCCAGAATGTGCCCTGAGCTACGGAAACTAAAATACTCAGTGTTTTGCTCTGATCACTTATTTACATATTTAACGTCTAAACTTTGAAGTTTAAAACTAAAGTTTAAATGAGACTTAACATTTCATTTAAGGTGATAAAACTGGTAATTTTTACAGTTGAATCACAGTCTTCAGCTTGGTCCATAGAAATATCATAGTTTGTTCTCTGAGGTTTTGTTTGTTTGTTTGTTCCTAACTGACCTACCATTTGCTGCCAATGACCTCTGTATAGAATAAAAGAAAACAAATTTCTTTGTTTTCTGCAGATGGTTTGTTGGGGTTTTTTTTGTGAAAATACAGCTTACAGTTTAAAAAGGGTTTGAAATTCTTTATACTTTTTGTAAATATGTAAAATATGTTTTGTAGCTATAATTATGTTAAAATGCTCAGCTAGTTTTTCAGAGTAGAATTCTATTCTTTTCATGCAGTTCTTTTTTAACTGGTTTTTACTGTTTGTTAAAGATGGGTGGAACAAGATCCAAAGGAAATATTAAACTCTGTCTATGAATGTGTGGAAAAGACCTGTGAGAAAATGAAGCAACTGAACATAAACATCGCTAACATAAGAGGTACTTATGGGTAACTGAGGGCTTTAACATGCTCATGGTTGAGCAATTCAGATACCATGGTTTTTAAGTTAAGAAACAGAAAAGTGGCAGCATGTGCCCGCCTCAAACAAAATGTTAAATTGTATTTGAATGCAGTTTTTTGGGGAGGAATACAAAGTCCCTTGTGTATATTAGCAATGCAGAATCTACGAAGTAGACTTAACCTAATCTTGTAAAATCACAGACACAATCAAGTGTAAAATCAACTGATGAAGAAATTCTGAAGTTTAATTTAGGCCTTCAATTCAGGAAAGCTGTTTCTCCTGTTAGTGTTGCAGCTGTCTCAGTTTGTGGCTGAAAAAGGGAGAGGTTTAGAGCATATAGGTTAATCAGCAAAGATGAGTTCTTAGAAGTAATATTTCTAGATTATACCTTGAAAAAGTTGGAAGCTTTTTATTTCCCATTTCCTTTCCTCTTCTCCTTACCTGTTCCTCCCTCCTCTCCACCTCTCCGTTCCCTCCCTCACCCCCACAAAAGGGGAAAACAAACCTTCTGAAAAGGATACTTTCTATTTTGTCCTGAAGCCATTGGAGTCACCAATCAGAGAGAAACAACAGTGGTTTGGGACAAGACAACTGGAGAACCTCTTTATAATGCTATTGGTAACTATTGTACTTTCTAAATATGCAATATCATAATATGAACATGTTGTGGAAAAAATGTGTTTGTAGTTTCCTGTGCAGATCTGATCGTGGCCTAGCCTAGTAATTTCTTGGATTTTTTGATATCTGTGTTGTAAGATGTGTGTTTGTATACACAACAGTGCAGTTTAAAAAAGCCTATTCCGTAAAAATTATTGCTTAATAAATCACTTTATTGGTTTTCAAAAAACACCCCCAATGTTCCTGAGGGGTTCCTGGCACAAAATGCTCTAACTTGCACCCAATCACTTCCTTTGAAATTTTCAGGATGCTGTTGATTTAACTTTAAAGGAAAATCATGTTAAGTAGGTTTAATGAATACTTATTGATGACTTAGTGAATACTTATTAATACTCAGAGTTTTATTTTTAACTTACCTTAGCTTTTCAGATTTTGTCAGCTGAAAAATGGTGATTGTCTAGAATTGTTTTTTTACGTCATGTCAAGTGCCAGATATAGTTTGGCATAGTATGACTGTAAAACCAGGACTCTGCTATTGTCAAATACATGTAGTTAACAGCTTTATCTTAAACCCAGCTGTACCTTGATGACTCTAACATAGTCTTTTAGTTGAAAGTTTACATAGAAATAGTAAATAATCAATCTGCTATTTGTTTTAACCTCTTAGTTTAGTCACAGTCATCTGCTGCAAAGTAGCATTAGTCACTTGCTTATATTCTGATAAAGTATATATCCTATTATGTGGAAAATCCTGTTTGTTTCTCAAATCATTTGTTCTTCTAAATCAAATGAATTTATCTAACCATTTTTAATTTTTACAGCAGTGCCTTTTAAATATAATGTCAATACAATAATCTTTCAACTACATGAAAAGATAAAAATAGACAGGAATTTACTGGCAAGAGCTGTGGTTTCATAGAAGCAGGCTGAACATGTCACTTACTGTGTATGTGTATTAAATCACTTGATCAGAAAATTTTATTCATGTTTTTAGTCTGGCTTGACCTGAGAACCCAGTCAACAGTTGAACGTCTTCTTAAAAGAATTCCAGGAAAAAACAAAACTTTTTCTAAGGTAAGAGATACTCCAGAACATTTCAATGGTAGCTGCTGCAATATAGAATGTTTTGGATATATGTGTTTAAAATTCCCCAAAACAAAGTCAGTTGTAGCTTCTAGTCCCTTCTTACCTTGTCAAATAATAAAAAATGTGCATAGGACACCAATCTGAGACTAGAAAATTTTTAATTTCCTTAAAATAAATGTTTAAAACTCCTTTAGTTTCTCACTAGACAAGTTAAATGAGTAATAGTGAGACCTAACCCTGTGCCATCTAGCCAATATTAAGTAAACATTGCACACAAAAATTAAGATCAAGTAAGAAAAAACTCGGAAATAATTTATTGCTTTGAAATGTATTATCCATTCTCATGCCTTAATATTGAAATTAATATCCAGCCTGAAAACTAGGAAGATTGTTCATAAAGAGCAAATTCATTCTTTTTTAATGAGCATATATATAACAATTTGGAAACTAAATTCTTACAAAAAGGTGTCACAACTGTCTGATTAATATTGTCCTTTACTGATTGTATAAGTGTTATGTATTTTTCATATTATATGTTTTCCTATAGGCAGGAAACAGATGTCAAAAAGTGTATAAACTTACTTGATTTTTCAGTTCTAATAGAACACAAATTTCATCTTTCCTGTGTCGCCCTGCTCGTTTTTGTTGTTGTTACTTATTGTCTAGTCATATGGAGATATCCTAGATAAGACAGGCCTTCTGCAAACAGCTCTTTCCACGTAAATGATCTTTGAACTGCATTTAGATCAGCTTTGATCTTTGTCCATTATTGCACCAGTCATTTGATTTTGATGTTTCAGACTTGTGTGTTGTATGCTTGGTACTTATTTCAATAACAAGTTTGTGTAATTTCTCTGTGTTTCATATCTTTTTTTTTTTCCCTTACTATTACCCTTTTAATATATAACTACAGTATTTTTGGAAAAGATACTTGCATGGTATTTAAATTACTTTTTTTTAAATTTTACAGTTTAAGACTGGTCTTCCACTTAGCACTTATTTTAGTGCAGTGAAACTTCGGTGGCTTTTGGATAATGTGGAAGAGATTAGGAAAGCAGTTGAGGATCGAAGAGCTATGTTTGGGACTATTGATTCATGGCTTATATGGGTGTGTATTTGTGAGTTTATTATCACTCTTTTTACAAGAATTTCCTTATCATGCAAATCTCCATGCATGTGATACACGATGCCCACTGATGATACAATGATGTCAATACAAGCCACTAAAAATATTCCAATAGAGTTCGTTGCAAGATGAACTTTTACCATCCCTGTACCAGTATATTCTTTTCTAGATGCTTATGTGTAGTTTACCATTATAGGCTGTGGTAAAATTTTGCTCACACTTTCAGAAAAATCTTGGACTTTAGAAAGGTGCATTTGGTCTGCCTCTTTGGTTGTTACAGAAATACCAGAGTTCCCAGTCCCAAGCTGAAAACTTTGTGATTTTGAAATTTTTTTGGTAATTTGTTGAAGTAAACTTATATCTCTCCCTGATGAATGCTTTAATTTTTTTTGTTCAGAGTTTGACAGGTGGAAAGAATGGAGGCATTCACTGTACAGACGTCACCAATGCCAGTAGAACAATGTTGTTCAACATTCATACCTTGGAATGGGATCCTGAGCTCTGCAAGTAAGCTCAGTTTTTCAGTAAAACTGTTATTTAAATAGTTTCTAACTCGTTTAAAGGTAAGAATCTCTTGTCTAAACTAAGATCGGCAGGTACTGACCTATTTACTGTTGGCATTAGTAACTAAGATTCATTGTTCTCCAAATGTCCAATTTGCAGTGGTCTGGATTAACTAAAAGTAGCAGAATCTTTTTGTAGGTGGAGGCCTGGTTCATGGAAACAATTTAACCCAGTTGGTCAGAGCATGCTAATAATGCCCAGGTTGTGGGTTCAGTCCTTGTATGGGCCATTCACTTGAGGGTTTGACTCAGTGATCCTTGTGGGTCCCTTCCAACTCAGAATATTGTGATTTAATAGTTTCTTTATTACTTAACCAAACTTGTAAGGCAGATAGAATGATAGTGTCTCTATTTTAAATTTGAATTTAGTAACAAGTGTATTATTAAGATATTTTTGGAAGAGGAATGAATTTCCATGTAAAAGAGTTGGATATGTTCTCAAAAATTGAAATATATGCAGTTTTATTCCAAAATTCAGTGTTCACTGTAACAAGTGGAAAAACACATAGCTATAGATTAAAACCTAGAAACTAAGCTATAAAGAAAAAAAAACTCTAAAAGGCAATTTAGGAAATTTTAACTTATTTAAGAAAATAAAAGCAAAATGCTTGCTGATTTAGCACTGACCATATAATATACATTATTTTTTGTTGTGTTCAGCTTCTTTGACATTCCTATGGAAATACTTCCAAATGTCCGAAGTTCCTCTGAGATTTATGGCCCGATGGTATGTTTTCCAGTATTTGTGTGAAATTAATCTTGTAACAATATAACTGTATCCATTTGGATTTGACAGATTCCATAGATTAGGATTAATGGCTTTTTCTAGACCAGTATGTTTGATTTATGATTAGTATGCTGTTATCTACTGTTATATAATATTCTATGAAGTTGAATATTTGATTACTTTGATGCAGCACCAACTCTTCTGACACAGTGGCATCTAATTAATGAACTTCAAGATCGGATAAACTGGGTGTTGTGATTTTGCATTCCTTTTCCTGGTAGTTTGAGCTATTGTAAACAAGAATACATGCATTTTGCAATGAAGACAAGTTGCAAGATGGGGTTTTTTTAAAATACAACTTTAACTTCCCTGAAATGTAAATATTTTTGCTAATGTGTTAACGGCAATGCCACTAGAAGTCATTGCTGACATTTATTTATGTGAAGGTCAGATGAGAGTGGGTTGTATTAAGCTGAATGAGCCAGGTAAATGGAAAAAGATACTGCCTGACCACCAGAACAGAATTGCTCATCACTTTAAATGTGAACTTCTGTTTCTCTTCCCCTTTCTTTCCATTTATTTTTCTTTTTCTTCCTTTTGCTGGCTGTAGAAAATCTGTCCTAGCCTGGTGAGTAGAGGCTTCCATTAGGCTGACCACCTACATCTTACCCATTCTGCTCAGATGCTGTGCATTTTCATTGGTTTAAGGATTAGAAAAAGTGCACTTTCTTGACCAATAAATTTGCTGTGTGTTTCCAAATCTGAGATAATACAATTAAAGTTCATGCCAAAATTATTTCTAAAATGTGATCTCAATATATGTTTCCATCTTTATTTCCACACTCTTGAATATTTGTTTTTATAGTGAGCTAAAAAATACAGCTACTGGCTAATAAATCTTAGCTATATCATTTTGTAAATGAGAAAAGCTGTCCATTCTGTCTAAAAATATTAATTCTATGGTAGCTAAACATCAGAGTCATGTCGAGTTTTTTAATGCTTTTATAAACGCATTTATCTTAAATCCAGTTAATTAAAATGAGAATTAAAGAAAAAGAAATTCAGATTGGAAATACACTTGCATGGCTTTACTGAAAATGCATTTTCACAATTGCACAAAGAAAAAATTTAAAGAAAGAAGTAGAAATTGTCAGGAAATAGTTAAATAATTAAATAAAAATTTCAGGGCACCCTCACTAAGTTTGCACATGACACTGAGTTGGGCAGAAGTGTTGATCTGCTGGAGGGCAGGAAGGCTCTGCAGAGGGCTCTGAACAGGCTGGAGTGATGGACTGAGACCGGTTCTGTAAGGTTCAGCAAGGCCAAGTGCCAGGTCCTGCACCGGGGTCACAGCAACCCCAGGCAGTGCCACAGGCTGGGGAAGAGTGACTGGAAAGGTGCCTGGAGGAAAAGGACCTGGGGGTGCTGGTCAACAGCAGCTGAACATGGGCCAGGTGTGCCCAGGGGGCCAAGAAGGCCAAGGGCACCTGGCCTGGATCAGCAATGCTGTGGCAGCAGGACCAGGACAGGGATTGTCCCCTGTACTCTGCACTGGTGAGGCCACACCTCAAATCCTGCGTCCAGTTTCGGGCCTCTCACTACCAGAAAGGACTTTGAGGGGCTGGAGCGTGTCCAGAGAAGGGCACTGGAGCTGGGGAAGGGTCTGGAGTACAGCTCTGATGCGGAGCAGCTGAGGGACCTGGGGGTGTTTGGCCTGGAGAAAAGGAGGCTCAGAGGGGACCTTACCGCTCTGTGCAACTGCCTGAAAGGAGCTTGTAGCCAGGTGGAGGTCAGTCTCTTCTCCCAGGTAACAAGTGATAAAACAAGAGCCTTCACAGGTTGTCAAGCATTGGAACACGCTGCCCAGAGAAATGGTGGAGTCACCATCCCTGGAAGTACTTAAAAGATGGATAGATGTGGCACTTAGGGACATGGGTTAGTGGTGGACTTGACAGTGCTGGGTTAACAGTTGGACTTGATGATCTTGGAAGTCTTTTCCAATTTAAACCATTTTATGATTCTCTAAGAGGAACATAACTGAAAAACTCTGGTAGTGTTTGGAAGAAAGTCTATATGAGACTTAAAACACTGTGGCTAAAAATCAGGCGTCTGTCTTTGCTTAGGATGTCACCACAGTCATGGATTTTTTTCCTAGTCACTTTACCATTTTGCACTTATGCATTTTACACTTGACACTTACTGCAGAGATTACACTGAGCCTGATTTTCTGTATAGTATTATTTCAAGAAAATTTATGCTAGGAACTTGTGAGGTCGCATAAAGTATATGTGTAAAATTTCCTGCTCTCCGTTTATTAATGGTTTAGACATGAGCTGTGTTAAGCTGAAATAAAGTGTGCAGCTGAACTGAACCATGTTGCTTACGTGACTCTTCTTTGTTTTTCTTTGAGCATTAAAAGTTTAGCTTATTTTTCATTGCCTTCAATTCTAATCATGGAAAGCTAACTCAGAATTTTTCTTTCTCTTTTCACAAAACAGAAATCTGGAGCTTTGACAGGTGTACCAATTTCTGGGGTAAGTCCTACTTCACCTTGGATTCTGGCATGACAACCTGGAACTGCATGAACATAGCTTCACAGGATAAAAGCTTTAAAGATGAGTGAATCCTGCTATGAATTAAGTTTTTGGTTTTTTACTTCAGGTTAAACAGGAAGTAGACTTTTGAAGATGAATTACTAATTGGCTTGATCAGTCACTATTAAGGTCTGGCTGTGGAAATGCAAATAAGAGCTTTAATGCATATGTGTAGCGCTGTTGGAAACTTGGGATCTCTAAGTAAATGAGGAGCATTACAAATGGAAGCAAGCTCTGCTTCATATATATACAAGAAGTATATACATAATTCAGAAATGCTGGGCTAATTCTCAGCTTTTTCCAATAACGTATAAAGATAGTAAATTTTGATTTTTATTTCTTTAAATTGTTCACCATAAGTAGCACAATACATTTCATTTGCAGTTCTTACAAAGGGAAGAGTAATGAAAAGCATAGCTTTTCTCTGTAGGTTTTTCCTCACTTTCAATTACCTGTATGCTAGTAATATATTAGAGTTATAGTCAAATATGTAATTCATGTGAGGACATTTGCTAAAGGAAAAAATCTCTCACTTTCAGTGCTTGGGTGACCAGTCTGCTGCTCTTGTTGGGCAAATGTGTTTTCAAGATGGACAAGCAAAAAACACGTAAGTTATTTGGAAAGTTATAAGATAAACACACTGCTCTGTTTTGAATTTAGTATTCTGTTCTCTTTCCAGCAACATCCAAATGCTTTTGTAGTTAAAGTGTAGTTACAGATCTACCTTTTGACTGTGTTGACCCACAAAGTAAACCATGCCTTGACTCACATGAAGTAATGAAGAGATTAAAGTTACATGGCTTGTGAGGTATATTTTGGAACACAATCACTGTGAGGAAAATCTCTATGTGACGGGGGGTTTTCATTTTAACATTCTTCAAAACACAGATTAAAACAGTTGCAGTCTCATTTAAATTGTGACCTAAGGTTAAACAAATACAGGGCTGAGAGTAAGACTGCATAGACTTGAATGACACAGCTTTGCTAGACTGGAAAGGTCCATTTCAGTTGCAGTACTTAGTTTTGCTTCTGTGTCTAGCTCAGAGTGGAGAATTTTATGTTTGCTTTTTCCTGTTTCTCAGCCCGTTAGCATCCCTTGTTTAAATAGCTGATCAGTTAAATCAGGCAACTGGTATAATCAAACAATCATGGGAGGAAAAGCTCTCTGCTGACATGATTTACTGTTCCATTTACAACCAGGTGCTTAACTAAGCATGTAGGGACATACACAGTAGGGGACTTTCACACGTATGATTCCACATTAATCTATCTTGTTTTAACTCATTTCCGTTATTGCTTTACTATTTCTCTCTCCAAATATAACTGAAGGCTATCTCAGTACTGGTTTAAGTTATTAATTTTGAGGGGTTTAAAAAGGCAAGGAATATTTTTCTCTAGAATAATCTCTTAGAGTAAGTTGGAGTGGTTTGTAGTATTTTGTGCTCCTTATATTAAAGTATGTTCTTGTATGTGTGTATATGCACACACATGTGATTTGGTCTTCAAATGGAAAACATGCCATTTTTAGAAATTTTTGAACAGAATATGTTTAAAGAAAACCCTCTTCTTTGTGACAGGAGCAATGTTTCTTAAAATTTCCCCTTTAATATTGTGAAATATTTACTTTATAAAGCTGCTCTTATAATCAGCTCAAATTGAAGTAGGTAAACACTGCCACCAAAGAGGAATTTATGCTTCATTTTCAGCTGTATCTTCTCCTTGATCAAATGTTGGACAAAAAATAGCAAGAGAGAGAGAGAGAGACATGTGACTCGATTTTTCAGCTTCAGGCTGCATTAAAATCACCTTTTTGGGGGTAGTTTTATCATCAGTTAATGGCAGCAAAACCTTCAAGGGTCAAAAAGTGGTGTCTTGGTTCTACACAGGGGACTCATGGGTTGCAGTAACAGGTTATTCTTTAAACACAGGTTATTCTTTGGTTTTAACTTTGCTTTTCTTTCATGCTAGGTACGGAACAGGTTGTTTCTTGCTGTGCAATACAGGTCAGAAGGTCAGTTGCATTTTTGAGTTGTTTAGTTCTTTGTTTTTCACAATCTCTATTTAAATTCTGAAATACAACTGTATGTTAGCCATTCTTGGACTTATTAACAACAATTACATTCCCATACATAAGGAAAAGCATATACTGCAATCTGAAAAAATAAAAGTAGTAATTTTATCAAGGTATTTCTGTAAGACTCCATTTACTACTTCCTTAAGTTTCCAAACAGAACTTTTCTTAACAAGTTTCTTGCTCTTCCCTTGTATAAGTTTCTTGTTGTCACCCAGGCAGGATTAAGTGTTACGTTATTTAAAAACTATATATTTTTTTTCCTTGTTTCGGCTCTTTTATTTCTTCCCTTCATTTTCTCTCATTATTTCTTTGTAGTTGGAGTTGAATAAATAGCACAAAACTGTGGCTTCCTTCTTATTTACATCTCACCCTAAAAACCCCCAATTCTTTTCTGTAAGGAGGATGGAAAGATCTGCAGCAGCTTGTGGAAATAAGAATTAGCACCAGAAATCTGAGTGTTCTATCTTAGGTATTTATTTAGAGTGATTGATAATTTACTTTGTTTAAACTTTACATATTTCATTTGAAGGTTTGGTCCCTTATTTATTATAATTTGAATGTTTTTATTTAAGTATTTTCTGCCTCTGTTCATGCTTTACCTTTTCTTTCTCCTTTCCCCATTTAGTCTGTGTTTTCTGAGCATGGTCTTATAACCACAATAGCTTACAAAATGGGCAAAGACAAACCTGTTTATTATGCACTAGAGGTAAGTTCAGTAGTTTCTTCTTTTTTGTAATGATGCACGTTCTTGTTTACTTCTGTTATCTGGTATTTTTGTGGTATTTCAGCTGTGCGGAAATGAAAATAGCTCTGTGTTTTGCTTGTGTGCTTGAAGGCTTCTGTGTGGTTTTGGTTATCCCTGTCTCCAATCTAGATCATGTAATCTAATAAAAATATTTCTTCATTGCATCATTTATACTTTCAGAGCTAGATGGCTAAAACATTATTTCTGCTACTCAGTCTCGCAGATCTTTAATAAATGTTATAAATTAAAAAAATAAATTTTTAATACTAAATCGGATTTTAAAAAAGGGGCAAAAGTACTAGTGTTTTAGTTATTACCTCATAATAAAAGTCATAGCTAAATGTTTATTATTTTGTTCTAATGGCTTTTACTTTTAACTTTTGAAAGTCTGAATCAAATTTCTGGGAAAACATTCTCTAACAATTTAACTTTTTTACCTCTTTGATTGAGGTGCCTACTTACAGAACTTAGTTTCTCAGTTCTCCAAACAAGACTGAGGGCATCCGAATTCTATAGAAAACTGTATTTATACTTAAACTTTGGGGTTCACTGTTCTAAAGCTCTACTTCTGAAGCATAGGTCAGCTGAGCACCTATTTGGCACCAAAGCTTTGTTGGGAGCAGCAAAATGATTATTCTTCCATCTGTACTGCTTACTGTGCTAAGTACTGTAATATAATAAATATTCTTAAAACACATCCACTGAATTCTGATAATGAGCTTTTGTAGACAGACTGTGTTTTCCATGTAAAACAAAGACAACACAGGATTTTCCTCACTTTGAGAATAGTTTGTGGCTTATGGTACTTTACTAGTGTGTGGGAGGCTGCATTCACTTCCTTTTCCTTCCCTGAGGAAAGCGAATCTTGCATTTGCCATGACCTGGCAAACTCTAGGATTTTTATTTTGTGTAGGCGTGTGAGAGGTTTGTTTTATTTTTAACCCATGTTCTTAAAGCAAGAACTGAAACTGTCTTGAGAGTGATTTGTATTCCTGCATGCTGAAACCACCTGCACTTTGCTTCTTCTTCACCTCCAAGTCTTTAATGATATTGTCTGAAAACATGGCTTCAACAGAAGCTGTTGTGGGCTTTGTCCTATATCCATGCTAGAATCATCCACAATCTGCTGGTTGAGACACTTGGCAGGGAGGCAAAAGATGTGGCTTCAGCGTTTTCCTTTATTCAAACTGGTATCTCATAACTACTTAGAAAACACCCCTGCCCCTTCAAGCAGTGGCTTTGAATGAAAATATAATGCTGCTCCTGTGTTACTTGAAGCTTCCTCTACCAGACTTGGCTTTGGGGTTAGATGGGAGCCATGCCATCCATCTGTGATGTGAGGAAGCCATTCGGGGCCATTTGCCAAGGCAACAGAGTAATTTTGCTGGCAAACGCACAAGTGCCTAAATTTTCTCTCTTTCCGGATGTTTGTATTTAGACTAGACATTACTAGTCTTGTTTTTCAAATCAAAGCATAAAAATATTAATGTGTCAGAAAAAACAGTCTGAGGCTACTGGAGTTCATAATTGTATATTCAGACAATATAAATTAAAAAGACAAAAAGACTGCTTAGGAAAAGTCATTGTAACTTCCCCTCATGGAAAAAAATGTACAATATGCACCTTTTCTACATGGAGTCTGTGTAACAGGCTGCCCTTTTTCATGGCAGTCTCCAGATGCCAAGAAACTTTGTGGTTTGGTTGTGAGCATTCTTGGGATTGCTTCAAGCTGTGAGTGTCAGCCCGCAGTTGGAGGCCACAGCAACCCCTCCTCCCCAGTCTTTTAAAAATCAGCACAAAGCTACCAGTTCTTCCCTCCTAATGCAGTGACTTTGTTTCCTCCAGGGATCTGTTGCAATAGCTGGTGCTGTTGTTCGTTGGCTGAGGGACAATCTGGGTATTGCTAAGACTTCACAGGAAGTTGGTGAGTATGGAGTTGTTCAGTTTTTTAAGTCTTCCAATGTCACAATGTCTCTATTGGTGAATGAAAGCTCAAAATATTTAAGTAAAGTAAAGTTGGAAGGTGCATATATTTTGCTATGTTTAAAAACAACAAAAATTTACTTTGCATCTGTGAGCTCACTGTTATTGATACATGTATTTCATAGAGCCTATCCACACAGTCTTGGAAACCCTTTGTCAGCTTTGCTCTGTTGCAATCTGTACTTTTTAGTAGTTTCCCAGCAAGCAGATATTCAGAAGGATACTATACTTACAGAGTATGTCCTGGTTTTGGACAGTGTTGAAGTTTCCAGAGCCAAGAGTATTTAAGTCTGTAGTACAGAAACCAGCATATATTTGATCCTAAACCTGCATATTCTTGTCTTAAACATGAGAACTTGAGGCCCTGCATGTGCAAATATTTATGTAGAAGGCTTCATATCCACTGAGTTAGGGATCTCAGTTTGCAAAGTTGCTTCTTAAAGGAGATGTGGAGGAGGATGATCTGTTTTGGCTAAGAATGCAGTAATCCTTTAGCATTTGTGTAGATGATGTTTTCTGATTAAGATGAACTGAAACAAGCTGGTTTGTAACATAAGAACTAGGAACATATCAAAATTTGGAAAAGGAAAAAACATAAGAAGCGTGCAAGGGAAAAATTTCAAAATGACTGATTTAATGAGATTTAGGATTAAAAAGATGTTCATTACATATTTTAATAAATTGTTATCTTATTCAAAGGTGGTAAAATTTAGAATTAAAATTTTATGTAAAACTTTAAAGATTTAGCAAAAACTTAAAGCATCAGTCTGTTTTTCTGAAAGAAAGCTTTGAGGATCATACAGAAGAATATAAACTACTGTTACATAAATTAGCCAGTTGTTGAGATACTACAGTACCTCTTCACAAGTTTGATAAAACCTTTGGAAGGTTTGAGTTTCAAGACCTTTCACCTTGTCAGTTGTTAAAGTCACGTAGGGATTCATCATCTCTTCCTGTTTCATTGAGCTTGTCCCTCCTTCTGCCTTCACCCCTTTTTTAAATCTATATGAAAGGATCATTTTAGAAAGATGTTTTCCTACTTCTTTTCTCTACTGCTATGTTTCTCTGATCAATGCAAACAAGAAATTTGCAAAAGCAGAAAGAAAATGCTCTTCTATGTTGTTATAAGAAAGAGCTGTCCATTAGCATTTTTTTTAATTCTAAATGTCTTAATATAATTTTAAAAATTACTAATATTTCAATATTGAGGAGTTCATATATCCACAGTTATTATTCTCATATCAGAAAACTTCAGATTTCCTTGTAGCTGGCCTTGTGATTATATACATAAGCTGACAATTTGGAGCTCTAAATCCATTTGAAATTAATGAGAATTTAGTTCTTAGCTCCCTTTGGTCTTGATCCAGTTTCACTTGCTTGCCTTGACTTAAATGTGAGTTAAGTGTGACCTTTTGAACTGCTTTGAAGGTTACATTCTTTACCCACAGGATGGATAACCTTTGAAAGCCTCACAAAATCTAGGTCAAAATATTGAGTACACAGTTTTGGGTTTCAGTTTTGATTTTTCATTTTGTATTTTACATTTCCCAATGCTCCATCTTCCATTCATAATGTTGCAAAAGGAAAACTGGTTAACAAGGAGCAGAGTGCCAGCATTAGTTGTATTTTCTAGTTGTATACATGGCTGGATTATTTTTGTAGCCACCTAAGACATCCTGAATATTTTTCTTATTTAAATAATAACAATTTTAAGTGCCATATTTAAGTGTTGGTCCAGTTGTGAAAAGCTAAGTAAAGCCTGTTTTCTTTGTGCATTAGAAAAACTGGCTGCAGATGTGGGGACTTCTTATGGCTGCTACTTTGTGCCAGCATTTTCAGGACTGTATGCACCATACTGGGAACCCAGTGCAAGGGGGTAAGGATCTGACTGAACGCTGCATTTTCAGGGGGATTTAATCATTTTACAAATACCATTCCTGCCAGGTATGTGAAATTGTCCTTTTTGTTGCCTTGATGTGTCCGGATACATCATTCTCTGTGGTATCTTCATGAGCTACTGTGTTTCTGCATTGTGTTTAACCTGTTCCAAACATCAACGGCTACTGGGAGGAAAGGAAGAATTAGCCAGCCCGGCTACTCATCCTCCTCTCCTCTCCTTGTCCTTCTCCTAGGAAAAAAAAAAAAAAAGGGGGAGA